>JUFY01017619.1:0-13841 GCA_001855655.1 Leptopilina clavipes | reverse complement strand
AATTTCTGCGTTTTTTGTTTCATGTCTTAAAATTTTTAAAAAGCTTGTCCGGTCTTTTTTGTCATAATAAAAATAACTCTGGTTGGCCTGACAGTTGGCGAAACATCACTTAAGAAGGTATCTTCACTGTTCGAAATTTAACTTTTGCCAATTTTTACATTTTTGTTTTATGATTGCTTTGCAATAAATAGTTCCAGTCCTACCGGTCAAAAGATCATTACACCCCTATGTACCACTATTGGTTAATACTTTTTCATACATTCTCATTACATGAAAAAGTATTACTTCCTTTACGCATAAATAAAATTAATGTTATGATCAACCGTGAAAAAAAGATATGTGATGAGAATGTAATCCTTAAAGTCGTAGTAACTTTAAGAAAAAAGGACACTCCTAATACACAGTTTAATATTTCATTTTAACCTCATGACCTAAAAATGTTTAAATAAGAACAACAACGACGAGTGACGAAGTCGCGCGCGCCGGTAGGCGTGCTATCGCGAGCGAAGCGAGCCACTTGCGCGCCCCGAGGCGCGCTGAAACTAGCGAGCGAAGCGCGCCATGAGAATGTGTCCGCCCCTTTAGGGGCGTGCAGATTTTTTTTGTATATATACTTTATAAGTAGTATATTGTTATACACTATATTATACTATATTTTATTATATTTTTGAAAAATGATGCATGTAATTATACGTGTATTAAAGTAAAACTAAACAATGTTCTTTGGTAAGAAAAATGAAACAAAACCATATAAAGAGCGCAATAATTTTAACCGAATATCAATTCATAATAAAAGCATATATACTACTTTTAATTTTTGGCAATTGACTCTTGGAAACTACAATTCCAACATGAATCAGTAGTGTTGTCCGGTTCTCCACATTTTTTGCAGAAAATGCGTTTAGGATTAGGGCAATCTTGGTGCCCGTGAGTTGGATATTCACAGTTTCAACAACCGTGACGTGCCGGTCTACGTAACCAATTTACTAACGTTTTTTCTATTCCTTCGGGAGGTGTAATTTTTAAATCGAACAGGTATGGTATAGAAGATTCAACCCTCGATGGGAATTCCGGTGGAACAACAAGACAAGGGTCTGTAGGTTGGGCATAATTAAAATTATAATGATATTGGGAATAATCCGTCGGAATATGATTATTTAGTTCGGTACACACTTTTTTAAATCTTTCGTTGTTTGTGTGGCTATCTCGGCTTGCTTGACCTTAGGGCGTCGCTTCTGAAGTCCATATTTGACTTTAAGTTCCTTTATGTTAGGAGGAATATTCACTTGGACAGATCGAGTATTGGTATATATTTTATTAGTTTGAGTTGACACATCTACTCGTTTCGGCTCTTGACGTTCTTTTATTAGATGATATTTGTTTTTAAGATCTTCGATTAGTTTCTCTTCAGAAATAAACTCTCCAACGCCTGAAGTCCTAACTGCTTCTTCCTCTTTATCTTTAGCTTCTTGGATAGAGGGCTTTAATCCTGGATATATAGAATGAACGTAGACTAAGATGATATGATAAGGTTTAAGGTATTTAACCCCGGATTCCTTTTGGAATAATACTCGTCCCAGGCAGTCCATTCAATATTCAAAGGTTGAGCTTTGGTGAACATTAGAAGTTGTGATCGCAAACTCTCGGTTTCTTCTTGTAGTCTATCGATTTCACCAGCAAAATTTATATATTTATATTTTTCAGCCTGTGTATTTCGTCGTGTGATGCATTAAGTTTTGACTTCGACTTCTAATTCACCTTCTAATCATCTTCTTAATAAATTAATTGGTTTTGGATCCCTTCCAAAATTTAAAAAGGCGGGTGATGTTTTTAAGGTTGAGTGATGTGCCGTATTATAGGCGAATTGAAATATTATACTCTTGAGCCATTGAACGTAATGTATTATTTATGAATTCTGTGCAATTATCAGTGAGTAGCGTTTGAGGCGTTCCTCAGCGATTTATAATTGTATGCTGAAAAGCCTTTTTCACTAATTTACCCGTAGCCGAGCGAAGAGGTACGATTTCAATCCATTCGGAAAGTATGTCCTGGAACAGTAATATATATTGAAAGGAAGCACGACTTTTAGGGAAAGAACCCATGATGTCAGCTGAAATTATTAACCAGGGTTCTTCCACTACTCTATATCCGAGATGTCCTGCCGGGGCCAATTGTTCGATTTTACAAGTCTGACAAATCTCGCAACATTTGACATAATTCGCTATTTCTCGATGACAATTGGGCCAGTAGTAATCTTTGGCTACACTTAGGTAAGTTTTTTTCTGTTCCCAGATGTTTAGCTTGAGGATAATCGTGACCTTCCTTTATCACGGTTTGTCGCTCGTCATCGCTAGGAACTAGTTTCCACTCGTTTAAATCCTTAACTAGACTAGAAATAACCGGATATGTCGAAATTTGGGCAAGAAAAACTGGGGCTTCTGTCAGTTTATTTCTGATAGTCTCGAATGCAACTTGTTGTTCTTGATCCCACTTCCAGTTTTGTTTCTTTCGTAATAGACGAGATAATGGAGAGGCTATTGATGCAAAATCCAGGATGAATTTCCTATACCATGAGAACATTCCTAAAAAGCGTCTCAACTCTTTAAGATTTTTGGGAACTGCATAATTTATTATAGGGGCGATTTTATCCGGATCAACTTGCAATCCCATTTCATTGACTAAAAATCCCAAAATATTTAAAAGTATTTTAATTGAGTGCAGGCTCGTTAAGCAATCTGTGAGGGGTTCCTCAATCGAATTAAATTTCGAACAAGTGAATTAAGAATTTGATTTACAACAAAGATGGAAACGTCTAATGATGTGAAAAGCAGCAATGCAAATTACAAGGGTAAGAACTTCAAGCCTAACTTCCATCAGAACAAGGCAAGGAAAATCAAAGCGAAGGAAGCTGCTGAGAAGGCTAAGAATGTTCAACCGCCGAAGAAATGGGCACCCACCCTTACACATCTAAATTAAAATTTCTCGCCTCTACACAATGATCCCATTATTAAAGAATCGATATTTGCAAGTTCAGTTTCAACTGATGAAGTAGAGCAGAAAGTTAAATTTAATATAAATTGCGGTGGTTACACAAAACTTGTCACTGAAACGTGGCAAAATCTTTTCCATGAGGAAAAAGTAACCGATGAATTATGCAAAGAATAGTTCTCTTATTATTTTACTGGACTATTCATTCTTGGAGGTATTGAACTGAAAGAGAGGAATGGTCAAGCGTTATCTCGTAGTGAGAAAAACATTAAATGTACTTATAAAGAAAATTATTATATGGTTCCGCAACCCATCTATCTCTATCTTAAATCGATAGGGCGTCTACAAACCACGACCGGACAGACGTCAAACATGGTCATTCCAACGTTACCAACAATCAGACGTGGAGATATGCGTGGTACGTTCGGTACAATAGATAATGAGACAATAGATAATAATCTATATAAAGAGATCCCAACTCTAGGAGTATCTGCTGCGTTAGTTAGAGCAGCAGTTGGGGATCAACCACCGAATACGTACATAGATCTGGAGATAGTTCCAGCAGGTGCGCATCCGAACGAGAATCTATTAGGATTCTTTGGACTCTTCGACAGGAGTGAAGGGAGCAAAACGTTCCTCAGGAGAAATGGAGTAACAGTCAACGAGATTGGAGAAGAGTTCTTAAACACTGACTACAATCCTCGATTGATGGATGACATTTCTAAAAGACTCCATCGTATCCATGGATGCAAGATGCAAAGATACGTTTTGACGTTTATCCGATTTTCGGTTCAAACGTAGCAATCATCGAAACCACTCCGGATTATTCGGAAATTGAAATTGAGGATCCTCTGGATCCTTAATTTCAATTTAAAGGAGGATCCAGAGGATCCTCCTTTAAAGATGGATGTTCCAAACATTCCATTTTCGCTCACTAAAGAAGCTGATAACTTGTTTTCAGCATCATTAGTCTTTGAATTCAATAGACTAAAGGTAAGTACAGGTGAAGTCAATTTAAACCTGAGTTCACGAGCATGGTGCTGTGTAACCTGGTTTGATGACGAAAGAGAAGAAATGCTACGTCACATCGAACAAGAGTTTCGAGATGAACCAGCCCAGATAACAAAATGCTTGCTTAGTGCTAGCATAAGGAGCCGCATACGTGCGAATTAATTCGCACCAAGTGATCTCACAGTAACATGCTGATGCGTCATCCATGGATGATCATATGCGTGTCTTGGATGAGATCTCATTTATGCGATTTAAATGAGATCTCATGCAAGTAGGTTGAATGCGATCTATATGCCAGTACAACTTAATAGATCTGAAAAATTTATTTATTAATCAAGTAGGCGTAAATAAGAATGAACAATCTTTTTATTTAAAATAAATGAAAATAATACATAATGAAAATAACGCAAAGAAAAATATGAAATTAAATAAACTCATTATTTAAACACATAATGCTAAGAAGACTGAAGATTATCCGACATTCCATATAAATATAACATTTAAATAGACTTTTTAAAATAATTTTTTGGCACATATGTACCTTATAATAATACTTTAGTTTCAGTCTTTGGTAAGCCATACCTACTATTCTGTTATATTATAGTATCACAATAATACGCTGATTCAGCAAAAAACGTCTAGAGATAATTTTTAAGATTGATAAGAAATTATCCATCAAATGAGCTTTAGACGAATTTTATTGAGACGACCCTAATATTTATTAAACTCTTTCATAATGAACTCAAGAAAAAAATATAAATATTTCGTATACCTTAACAATAATAATTTTTAAAAAATGCACGAGAAATTTTACAGTTAATACTACTACTTGTTCTACGCATCAGTTTCAACATCTCCTTCGTCTCCAAATTCAGTATTGCTGTTCTCGCTTTCGCTGTTTGAATCAAAATCTTCTTCGGTTTCTAATTGTTGGGTTTCATCCACGTTGTTTTTATTTTCATTAGGTTCACCTTGCAAATTTCTTTTTAAACTTTTTCGATATCGTTGTTTTGTAACTCTTAGGATTTCTTGAATTTCTGTTTTGAATTCTAATTTATTACAAGAAACATTAATACCATTCCGCTTATTCGCTGCAACTAAAAAATTAATTACAGTTTAAAATTTTCACAAAAACAAAGTTTCAATATTCAAAACAATATCCTATAAATACTAATTAAAAAGATCTTACTGTATAAAGTGTTGCTCACTCTGGTGTCACCAAGTTTATGGTACCCGCCTTTTCCATCCCATGACAATTTGCTTACCAGTTCGTCGGTTAAAGTTTGTTTTACTGCATAATTTAAAAAATCTCTTAATCTTGGACCTCCTATTGTTACCAAATGGCAAAGCTAAAATAAAAAATTCAAAGTTTGTTAAAAATAATAGCAATTTGATTAAAATTATGGTACCAAATTAGATTCGAAGTTATCGATGCAAAAAATATATCTTAACTGTAATAATAATAATTTTCAGCATAATGGTAAAAATAATTATTACTAAATCATAAGAAAATAATTTAAGATAAAAAAATTATTATAAAAGTTTTTTTACCAAGTTTTTCCGTAAACTTTTTTGATCTTCATTATTTAAAAAAACGAACTGCTCAAGTGTACTGAGAGGAAAACCAGTAAGTGGCTGATAAAGAGTTTCGTCAAGATTTCCAACTCCAATTTTTGAAAGTGACAATTCATCAAGAAGTTTATTATTTTGAAGTATTAGCTTCTCATTTTGAACTATCAGTTTTGCTGTCTGATCGTGTACTAGGCTGGATTTGTGCACAAACACGAAAAATAAAATAAAAGAAATTACTTGAAAATACATAATGTAGTTTCTATATAAACATTCAAGCTTAAATAAGAATTTAAAAAAATTGTAGTAAAATACTAAAAAGATAATTTAATAAAACTGAAATTATTAACTTACAAATATTTTTGATGCTTCTACTTACAATAATGCATTCATCGAATCTTCTAGCATTGACATCAATTTTTCTGCTGATTCCTTGTCAAGGACATCAATCTGGAGTTCACATCCAATATTTTCGGCAGTATTATTTCCACTAAAAAGCGAAGGATCCTGAGTTTCTAAAGGATCGAAATTCTCAGTATTTGAATTCTTTGAAAATGCATCGCTCTGAGAATTATTTTCCTTTTCCTTGGTAGTATTTTTTTCGTCGAAAAACGAAAAAACCTGAGTTCTCAAAGTATCGAAATTATCAGTGTTTGAATTCTTTGAAAATGCGTCGCTCTGAAACTGAATTTCCTTTCTGTTGGTAATATTTTTTTGAGTGAAAAACGAAGAAACCTGGTTTCGCGAAGTATCGGTAGTATGTGTGTCTGAACACTTTGAAAAATTTTCAAATTCATCGCTTGCAGTAACAGCAACTGGGGGAGCGATTGAGGATTTCCTGTTAGAAAGTAAAAAAATGCTTTGAAATAGACTATCTCATATTCAATAAACTATTAACGTAAATTGAATGTTTTCTCTGCGTATAAAATATCATAAATACTGTAAAATATAATATAATGAAATGTCTCAAAATTTTTTCTACTTACTCATTACTTGAAAAAGATTGCGGAGGACTTGGTACTTTTTTCTCTGGTTGAATAGAAAAGCTTTTGGATTTATTAGTTTTTATAGCAGAATGTGGAGCAGAAGTGGTATGTTCATTTTTGTTCTTTGCTTTCGATGCAGAAGTTTTTGACTTTTCAAGTTCAACTTTCTTTTTTAAAGGTGCCAATTGTTTTGTTTGTTTTTTTAAATTCTCTTCTGATGTTGATTTAGAACTCTTCAAGTCATTAACTTGAATCTGTTTTGCTAATGCTGTTAATTGTGCCAACTGTTGTTTTACACTTGTGTTGTGCTTAGATATTTTTTTGGGAGGTGCATCATCATCATCAGTTGTCAATAGATTTACAGGAGTTTTTATATTCCTACCACTACTGGAAGTTCTAGCTGCTCTTTTTGCTTCACTTTTTTCTGCTCCTTTTAGATTAACAAATAGTGACATAGTGCTAAAAACATATAAAAAAATATAGGAAACATAATTATTTGAAAACATAGATTTCATTTTATACTAAAACATATATTTAGAAAAGATGAAAGTGATAAACATAGTAAAGAAGAATGTAATATACTGTGAAAAACTTATGTTTAAATAAAATGATTGAATTAAAATATGAGAGAACCAAATTAAATATTTAAAGAGAGTAAAAGAGCAGTTAAATGAGTGTTGTTGTTGTTATGTTAATTTTTAAATTGTATTATAAAATTTAATTTATTTAATTGTTATTAATTAATTTAAATTACAATTTTATTAATTAAATCGAATTTAAATTTAATTAATTATTTTAGTTCAATTTAATTAATTTAAATTGTAAATTGTTAATATTTTAAAAATTAGGCTTTGCTAACAAAATTTGGTTGTAACAATAAAATCTATTAAGTAGTACAAGTTAGGATTATAAAACTACTGATGACTAAAGTTTGCAAAAACATTTCTTGGCAAGCTTGTGAACCTTACATAGCAAGGTTGCTATTTATAAAACACTTTAAACCTACCGCAATGCTATTATAAACTTGTATACTCTCTAGGATATTTAACTTTTGGATTATTTTAGTTTATTCACAGAGAATTTCTGATTTAAAATTCAATTTTTGAAGCAACTAATCATTATTATTTTTTACAACCAAAATTCGTAAAAATAAAATTTTTTGATTTTATCAATATGATTCTTATATAATATATATAATTTATACATTAGGTGACAATAAAGTAATCTGCGCAATACGAATTTGTGTTCTTAAGTGTTGTTATGAATAAGAATAACACAAAAAAACTTCACTGGAATAATAAAAAAACAAGCAATCTACAAAATAATTAATAAATTGAATCATTAAAAAGAAGTGACTAAAAACATTTTTCTAAATTAATTAATTGAAAAATTAAAATGAGAGTTAATTTAACTCACAAGATTCTTTGTATGATCCCCATTAAGCGAGAAAGATTTTAAATAATAAATAATATTATTCAATATGAGGCCACACTATCGGTGTTAGTAACGTAACGCAAATCCATTCGTTTTCTATGACTTCCTCTTCCTCTCCTTCTTTGCTACTCCATTTTGGCATCCTATATACTTTTTTCTTTACATCTTTTATATTAATTGCTTCCAGTCTGTTAGATAAATTTGAACAATTATATACTCCTACAACGTCTGACGAAATTCCAACATCGTAGACTGACCAGATAGTTCTATAATATTGAACAATAAAAAAAGTTTGTTTTTCAAAATTTATTATATTTCTTATAAGACAGATTCTTGAATCTTTCAAAGCACAGCAGCTGTCACGCAAAGTTGTTGTAAATTTGAATTTGCCGATTTCCAAGTTGTGAAACTGATGCCAAACGTTGCTTGGGAAATCTTCTAAAAGAGGTCCTTCAGCATGAGGTTGAGTAATTCTAATGTCAACATTATTATCAAGAGGTGCAGCATTAAAATCCTTTTCATAAAGTCTTTTATATATTTGTTGTAGACTTAAATGTGGTTTTCTAATACATTTTCGCATTTCGGGCATATTGTTTTCAAATGGAAATGCACTGAATGAATCTAAACTGCCTAATGTTTCGACATCATGTGTTATGTGCAAAAGTCCATGGACATTGTAAGAAAGAAATTGACGACCATACAATAATCCACACAAAGTTACATAACTCTCAAGAGCCGCTTGGCAAAAAGGAAACATCTCTCGCTGTGTTTCTTCTGAAACAAGAAGTCGACTGACGCAATGGAGAATCATGAAATGTTCATAATGGTTTTCACTGAAGATATCTTTTAGAATGGACGGAGAAATGTAGAGTAGAATTTGTCTGAATTCAGTGGCTTTAAATGTATGAAGCAAAGTAATTTTATTTGGTCGACGATTGAATTCTGATGGACAGTAAGATTTCAGCAGTTCCATTCTCTGATCAAAAATATTTAATTTTCTACCATTTAATTTTCTAAATCCAAACATTCCTTTGACTTGTGCATTTAGTACTTTCTTTGTGTTTCCAATATACATAAGGTGCATTGGTTCAAAAGGAACTCGTGTCACTAGAGGTAACAATGGAGATAAGGGACTCCTACCTTTGTGATGATCATCGTCCGTAAGAGCTTCATAGTCCTCGTCTGTTCTTGAAGCATACTTAATTCCTTCGAAAACCATTGTACGTGGATAGCCTGGAACATCATTGTGACCTTCTACTTTACATTTAGAGCACGGATTTTCAGAGTTATGTCCGTAATGGTTCAATACAAATGCTCTAGCAGGTGCATCAGCTATGAAGCTTCTAACATTCAAATTAATTAGCCGATTCCCTATCCTAATTCCACCTTCTTCTTGAAATGTCATGATTTCTTGCAACAGTTGCTCATAAAAATCAAACGGATTGGATGGTTTATGCTGACCTTTAAAAACACCTGCTGTGATAGGTCTTTTATCAGCAATATTGAAAATACGGTATTGATGTGGCCACAACTCATGTTTTCCATTGTGAATTCTTGCTCCATCAGTACTTATGTCGATTTCTAAAACTTCAGGTAACGTATTTTCTGGAAAAGAGCTCAACTTTTTAATAATTGTTTTTTTAAAGCCTATGTGAAGATACTCTCCTCCTGCAATGTTTTGAATCTTTCTACTTGCGACCGATGAAGGAGTATTTAATAATGTTCTTACGTCTTTGGGCAAATAAGTTAAATTAAAAGGTGGTTCTCGTAATGTTTTTAAAATAATGTTTCCTTGACTGTGTTTCAAATTAGCAGCAAGAAAAGCATTTTTTAAAATTCTTTTATTAACATTCAGAGGATTGTCATCGATATTCACATTTTCAGTTTCAGTAGAACTTGTTTCGCTACTATCATCGTCGTCGTTATCATTATCATCATTATTGCTGTCATCATCACCGTTGTCATCATCATCATCGAGGAAATCGTCATTATCATCATCAACGTAATCGTCATTATCATCATCATCGCCATTATCTCGTAAATTAGATTGTTCTGTACGACTATCTTCGTTGTTGTTTAAAGAATTTTCATTGATTCTAGAAAATCCATTTGTTGTTACAAGTTGGGAGTTGGAACCAAATGTAGATGGCCTTAAAATAGTTAACTCTTCATTTCTATCTGTTCTAACATCAACGATGCCACGAAGTAAAGACATTCGTCTTCTTTTATGCCTCAAACTGAGGTCAGAAAAGTCTTTAAATTTTTCAGACATTTCAGCTTCAAAATCCTTTTTTGTAGTTTGTAGACTTTACATGAAAGAAGTGAAATATCCGTGTTTAATATATTATTTCTTATGACATTGTGAAAAATCTATTATAATTTACTCATGCTAATTTGAGTGCCTATTTTTTCTAAATACCCTTCATTTGTTCTAATATGTTAATATTTTTAACTCAATTATAGAAATTTAAAAGTTACAATATTTTTAATTTACAAAATTTTTCTTTAAAACTTACAGATATTTTTAGTTTTAAAATTACTGATTTATATTTAAATACATTATTATTGTCATTTTTTTAATTTCAAAGTTTTCAAATGTCCAATTTACATAAATTTTTTTGTTCTTTTTTTTCTTTTTTTAAAAAAAGTTCGTGTCATTTAAATAATAAAACAATAGTAAAAACTTAATAAAAATTGATTACATAAACAAATTAAAGCAATTAAAAATAATATCAAAAGCGTCAATTATGGTATCGAAAATAACGCGTATTTAGAGGTTGTGCTACTCGCCATAACTAAAGCACATACATTCAATGGAATTTTTTTAATTGCAGCGCTAAGCACTTACCCTGATTTACCTAGAAAATACTATTTAAAATGTGATTATTTTGTAAATTTATTAAATTTTCAAAGTTAATTAATAATTTTAAAGTTTTTGACAGTCTAAAAGCATATTGAAAGGAAAAGAACTATTACTACATCACGTGACTTGTTCAATTTATTTAAATAAAAATTCACAAAACTTAGGTCAGATTAGATAAAAAATTATTCAAATTTTCAGAGAACTTGTCTTAACTTAAAAATTAGAATGCACGGACAAAATGTAATTTATAAGAATTTACTAAATCAGACTAATATCTTGAATTATTATTGGATTAAAGTATTTTTCAATGCACACTATCTTATTAGGTACCTAAACTATTCATAATAATTTCTAATTGAAGTCGTTTGAAATTAATACCATACCAAAATAATAAAATAAGTAGCAATATTTTTGGTTGGACTTTTTTATAATAAATATTTTGAAATTTTTATTGTCATAATATAGCTTCATTATATTTCTCTTTTTGAATTTAAAAATGATTAGAATTGTATTAATTCTTTATTATATTAAACATACACTATATAAAAAAGAGTTTAATGAAAATATGTGATAAGTACGTATTTATTACATTAAAAAGTGTCACTCATAACATCACAATCCATACACTGACACTTGATATATTTTTTTCAAACAATAATTAAAATAGAAACAAACAAATAGTTGTTATAAGAATGAGTTAATTTAATTACCTTTTAAAATCCTGTTTCTAATACAAACTGCAAATAACGTTGTTTCGATTCTGCTGATTTTTATCAAATAAAGTTTTCACTTTCTTCAAAATCTAAAAAAGGTTTAAAATTAAATTATGGATGTTTTTTCTATTAGTTTAAATAGAATATAACAACGCATATATTTAAAAAGGTATACATAAAAATAAGGTTATGTCAACGCACTGAAAAACATTTTTTTACTTACCAAGGCAAATAAGTTTCCATTGTAAAGGTCGGAAAATGATTTATTGAATACTAAAGAACCGAATTCATTAATTGGAACACAAAAATATTTGCACTGCAATAAAATAATGAAAAAACAGCGTCAAAATTCACAGCAGGAGTTGAGCACGAGGCGAGAAACAGACACGCAAGTATCACATGTAAAGTGATAACAGGGTCTCGTCATTGGTCTCCCTATGCATATACCTATATCATCCAATAAAAATGTAGATTGAAAAGACGTGATATTTTGGCGCGCGATTCCAAATGAACTCACTCAAAAATATACAATATTCCTGCCTATTGCCTATTTAAATATTCATGGCTATAATTTATTATTTTAATTATTATTAATAAATTATTAATTAACTATTTTAATTATTATTGCTAAATTATCAATTTACTATTTTAATTATTATTGATTTACAATTTTTAATTATAATTATTATTATTAATTTAAAAATCTAATAATTTAATAATTGATTAATAATTATAATTAAAAATAGTGTAAATTAATAATCAAAATAATTAATTATTTTATCTCATTTATTAATTTTAAATGGGGAGCGATATGAAAATTTCAATAGATAGAATTTATCCTTTTTGTTGTCATTTTATTTAAAGTCAAATTATTCTATCATTACTAAAAGTAAATTTTATCTAAATCTGCTACAAAATAACTAAAAAAATTTTAATTATAACATCACAGAAATTTTTTGTTGTTCATTTTATAATTATATGTAATCCTATTTTTAAATTGAGCCTTCCAATTCTATAACTTGTCCGAACGTTGGGCGAGTTATAGAATTGGAAGGCTCAATTTTGGAAGTTTCGTAAATTAAATTATTATTTTTTAATTTAATAATTATTCTTAATCTGTACACTGAAAACCTTTAGAGACGCATTTTAACAGCATTTTATGCGATCTCATACGTGAAGGTCTAAACATTGAATTTTACTAGCACGAATGCAACTGCACGCGAAGCGTAGCATGCATATGGTGCTTTCGCATGCATCACTTGAAAATCACGAAGTGCAATCGAAGTGCGACGCACCTTTGTTGTCTGGGAGTTCTACCTTGACGACAACCACGTGAGCATCGACGACAGGGTATTCAGCCAGCCCAAGAACCAATAGCTGAAGCCGAGGAAGACGCTGAAAGTGATCTCGTCAATCCGATTGATTTAGTCACGGAAATTCCTCTAGAGTGGGTAGCAAACCGCAACATCAGAAGAAACCTACCGGAACAATTCAAACAGAGAACCTGGGAAAGTACATCTAAAGATGTAGGAATACTACGTGAAGTCGTAGTGCGGAATTTGTTCAAATAAACACTCGCCGAAATAAATCAATACAGAATATTATAAGCTTCTAATAGTATTCGAAGAATGCTAGAAGCCAAAGCCGGAAGTTTTTTTAACCCACTAGTACAAAATGCTATACGCTCCCAGTACTTTAGAAAACTCCCAATCCAAACAACATCTCGACCCGGCGGGCATTTATTCTTTCCCCTCCTATCACACTCTACAATTCCCTCTCCCTCACTTCTTCCCCTCTCCATCTCTCCTCCCTCTCCCTCTTTACTCTTCTACACCCCTATCATTTAAAGCTGTATCAATTAAACGGCTTACTATCTCGTTAACGTTATCTATTTCTCCTCGTTTACTTCTTTCATAGCGACGTAATCTTTCTCGCAAGACGGGTACGTCACCATCAATCGATAGTTGTCGATTACTAAAGTCCAAACGAAGGAGTTCACGATAAAGGGTATCGATCCATTCATCTCGAGGATCTACATTAGTCGCATTAGGTTTTGTAATGTTGGATGCACTAACTAATTTTGAGTTACTTATTATAAAAGGGTTTATTATAAATTACAATGAGTAATTATAAGGAATTATGTTTCTATTTATATATAAATTTTTTTTTTTTAATTAAAGAATAATCATACATTAGGTAAATAATCAATTTCTTAGTGGGATTTATATAATGATAAAAAAAGGTTATTCAGTTTCCTTATAAATTCAATTTTCCAGG
>JUFY01017614.1:3331-16316 GCA_001855655.1 Leptopilina clavipes | reverse complement strand
AAACCAGCCTATGTTATGGCAGACAACAACGACGACGACATAGATGACGAAGGTGAAGAAAGTGAAGAAGAGGAAAATTTTGATATGGTTTTCAACCATAATTTCGTTCCTGCACCGAGAATCGAGCGCCAGCCTCCAGCACCGATTGAGAGAGTTCCTGCTCAGGTACCAGCTATACCAAATCCGGTACCCGACAACAACGTCCGTACTCGTCCACGTAGACAAGTACGTTTACGGAAAGGTATCAAGCTGGTTTCTCGTGATGCAATCACTGGTAGGGGGGTACTGTGGCTACTGTTATCACATACCCACACTTTCACACACAAATACAATAATAACAAATTCTTTATTTATTTATAAAATTGATATCTTTTTGTTAAATATAAATTAATTTTATAAATATATATATATATATGCATATACATATATGAAAAAGTTCACAAACAAATACACAACACACACACATACAAATTTAATGTATACACATTAGGTGTTATTTTTGTTATTTATACAAAAATTAATATTTATTTGTAATTTTTGTCTTCTGGACGGAATATTCTGTATATTTCTAATTTTTGTCTAAATTTCTTATTTTCCTCAACTTAATACATTTTCTCGGTTTCAGGTAAGTACCTGAGACCCTTTTCGCATCTGCTATTTTTTATGACCTTGTTTTTCAACTCGTTGCAAGTCAAGACTTGCAAACCTTTTGGGCTCGGTACATAGGTAGTTCAAGATGAGTCATTTTTCTACCTATGCGAGTCCCTTTTTAATTGCATTGATTTTCAGTTCCTTTTGCGCCTCCGTCCAGAGCACAAGCATTTTCCGGAGAAAATATTCTCACAAATAAAAAGCAATTTCTTTTATTTAATTGAATATTTGATTTATTTAATTTGCACCTTAATCACCAAAATTTTATCTAATATAAACTTTAGAGTAATTCAATAAAAATTAAAAATAATAATTTATATTAAAATAACTCTAGGAATATTATTATTGTTATTATTATTATTATAATAATAATAATAATAATAATAATAATAATAATAATAATAATAATAATAATAATAATATTAATAATAATAATAAATAATAATAATAATAATAATAATAATAATAATAATAATAATAATTATTATTATTATTATATGAATCTTCTTTACAAATAAATTGTAAAAACTAAATTGTAATTTGCCTCCAGGGTGATAAGAATTTATTTTTATCAGAAGAGCACGTTGACACTCATAACATGATGAAATCAACATTAAACAATATTAATAGTTATCGTTTTTCTTCTCACTCTTTCTCTCCTTTTTTTTTTTAATTAATTCTCTCTTGAACATATTTTAACTACTGGTATTGTTTTCGCTTTAACAGTCATATACTGATTGATATCCGGTGCCGGGAGGTGAGGGAGGTTTATCTCAGAATGGCGCGTCATGAAAAATGATCCTTGTGAGAGAGCCGGTGGCCAGAAACCTTCGAGACCTACTAAGCACATCTTTGCCTTTAATTTAAAACAAACATTGCCTCCGTTTCTATATTCATATATATATATATATACTTGACCAACTTTCATCATTTTTAAACTCGTCATCAAGCTCTAATTCTTCATATAAATTTATTAATATCAAACCTTTGTCATCGTTTATTTAATTTATTTTCACTAATGACTCATTTTTTTCCATTTGCATGTCCATTGAAACTTTCTTATTTTCAATGTCAATGTTTTTTATATTATTTTCTTTTTAATTATTACTATATTTTCTTCTTAATTATTATCATATTTTCTTCCTCATTATTATTATATTTTCCTCTTAATTATTACTTGCTTTTCTTCTTAGTCACTACTCTATTTTCTTTTTAATTATTACTATATTATTTTCTCTTTAGTCATTATCTTCTATTTATATCAATATTTCTTTTATTTTGTATATCTTTTCTTGAAAAACTATTACTTTTAAGTTCTGCTCTTTATTTGATTGGAAAAGAATAATTCACAATTATGAGGGGACATTTTTTTTCATATATGTATTGATTGAAAAGAGATTTTTTTTTCTTTTTTTAAGTGACCGTGAAAACCACTGACGATTGAGCGTCAGGTGCAAAAGCTGAACGTGTCGCGTGTCCGTGTCAAATCCCCTATAAACTGACCGAGCGAAATGACCAAACCCAAGCGAACGAACGGCACGATGCCGACAGCCAATCATATGCACTGACAAGGGGATGAGGTAGCACACACGAATATATTTATTTTTTCTTCTTTTTTTTTTTTCATATGTCCATTTTTCTTTTCCATTCCTCGATTTACTGGAAAATCAACTTTTCCATGAGAGGTAAATGTGATCGACAAATTTTTTGTTTAATTTATAACCGTGTCTGGTTCGGTGACTAATTTCATCATCTCAGGCTAAATAAAATTGGTGCAGAGAGATGCTTTTAGTTATTCATAATAAATTTTGAACTCAGACGGAGAAAATTATTTATTAAGTTGTTAATTTAAAGAATGGGATGAATCAATAATTAATAATTATATAAAATTATAAATTGAATTAAGAATTACATAATTGGGTTGAAAAACAAAACTAATACCTTCTCAAGTGATGAGAATGTAATAGACATTTTTTTTTTTTAATATTTTTTGCGATTATTATTTGTAATCGGTGATAGTTTATTAGGAATTTATTTCACTGCTATGTATAATTTGGAAGGGAAAAAAACCCCTGTGTTTAGAATAAAAACATCTGAAACAAATTTAATTACCAAAGAAAGAATAATTTTTTTTTGCTGAGAGCATAGACAGGAAATGTGTTTGAAGAATGAGCGAGAGTTCATCTTTGAAGGAAACATGGTCTGGATGTATACTGAAAGCTAGACATCTGTTTGACATCCCTGTTTGTCAAGGCGTGACTCGGCACTTGCGAGTCCCTTGTGTATTACAAAAGCGATCGACAATCTCACCCGAAACGATTGGCAACTAAGTGAGAATTGTATATGATCGATCTATGAACTTTTGGGCCATTCGTGATCAATTGCTCGTGATAATCGGAAACAATGCCTTCAAGAAATACTTGAACGGATGTTTCCAATTGAGAGAGAGAGAGAGAGAAAAAAAAGGGCACCCAAAGTTTTTTAAAGCAGATGATGCTGATGTCAGGTAACCATTCTCGACTACTGCCATTGGAAACAAAATGAATATACATAAAAAAAGTTTCATTCGAAAGTATTCAATACACACGTTACTTAAAAAAAACTCAACCAGCACATCTGCAGATTCACGGATCGTAAAGATAAGATCGACCAAAGATATCGTTCGCTCATGATGTAATGATTATCAAATAGGGTTTTTTTTCTGGAAAAAAAAATTATTAACGGCTCAGCCTTGGTACAAAAAATAAAACCTCACGAGGAAATTAAGTGAGAAAAAGATTGTAATAAATAAGGAAAGTGAATATTTCGGATTAATTTTTGAACGAAATAATCTCATTTGTATATTCAGACAAATATCGCTGAGCAGACGTTATGTCTTATTTAACTGAGCATTGTCGGTTAGATTCAAAGTACTCTCTAAATCTGAATTAGTCAAATACTACTAACAAATAGTGAAATTTCACTAATATAGTCATTTTCATGGACGAATTTTCCCGATTTTAATTAGTGAAATATGACTAATTGGCATGTGAATCTTTATACTAATTTTTTAGTAGAATTTTACTAATTACTAGTCTGATTCACTAAATGAATTAGTGAAAATGTTTTATCGACTGTTAATAAAACAGTTTTACTAATTGTAAAATTATCACTACTCTCTAAATCTGAATTAGTGAAAAGTCTTCCACTAATTCAAATTAGTAGAAATTTCCACTAATTCAAATTAGTAGAAATTTCCACTAATTCAAATTAGTAGAAATTTCCACTAATTCAAATTAGTAGAAATTTCCACTAATTTAGTAATTAGTAATTTTAGTAATTTTCTACTAAAACTTTGGTAAAAAAAATTTGGACTACTAAATGAAATAGTAAAATTCGACTAAAAATTAGTGGAAATTCCTACTAATTTAAATTAGTGGAAGACTTTTCACTACTCTCTAAATGTGAATTAGTAAGAATTTTAACTAATTTGAATTAGTGACTCACTTTTTGCTTTCGAATTAGTTAAATTTTACTAATAAATAGTAAAAAAATTTTTTTCTACTAATTTATTAGTAAAATTTAACTAATTCGAAAGCAAAAAGTGAGTCACTAATTCAAATTAGTTAAAATTTTTACTAATTCAAATTTAGAGAGTAATTCAGATTTAGAGAGTAAATCATTTAGTGGACGACTTTTCACTAATTCAGATTTAGAGAGCTCTTATATTAAGAGGACAATTCTTCTCCAAATCCATCAGTATAAATAATTCTTGAATTTTAGATTTCTTTTGGAATGACACTAGTCATTTTTAGTCGCATGCATGTAAAATTATAAATTTACATAAGAAAAGGATTATTAAAAAAAACATTTTTTTTAAAGACCCTTGAAAAGAAGACTAGGACATATAGGAATATTGACACATTCCAGACAATTTTCCCGGAAAACAGAAAGCAATAAAAAGAAGGAAAAAAAATCATAAACTGAAGTATCTTGAAATAGGATATGTCAAGAATCGAAGAAACGACGCCAGTCTCTCCAGTGAACACACATACACACATGGTCTCAATCATCTCGATGATAGAATATAAAGGAAAAGACCCTAAATAACAAATCTTTATAATTGCTCCAGATGCATTTAGAACATATGTAAAAATAGCATCATATCTTTGAATTTAAATTGTTAAATCTAAATTGCCAATTTAAATTGTGACAACTTTAAAAATGAAATTGACAAATTTCTTTGTGTGATGTATATAGGATTTGGTAGATTAATGATTAAGTCGATAGGTTATTTCTTTTTTTTTTGTTGATTTATCGGTTCCACGTGGCTATTGTCTGCATGATCGTGATCTTGTCTTTCCCTCTCATTTTCTACAGCTTTTCTTATATATACATTATTTCTGGCTCTCTCATTGAATTCTTTTTTACGGCTCTTTCATGATCCCCCGCACCCTTTACCCTTCAAGCTGTTAAGGAGCAGTGGAAGAAAGAGGACTTGGTATATCTAAAAATATTTTTATGGCGCTCCCGCTGTGATTCGGTGCAGTCACTATATAGGCTGCATTGCTTCTGTATTAGCTTTGAATATCCATCCCCTTTTCGAAAGATCGTTGGAAACGTGTGTTTTCTATCATTAATGACAAAATGTACGATATTTCCGGTGCTGGTCTATTTTTTATTTTTTTCCCCGCTTACTCCATACTTCGACTCTCGAAACTATTAATTTTAGGTACTAACACTTGTAAACTTAAAAGTATCAAATTGATATGCCAAAAATATCAAGTTATTGATCCAAAAATTTGGAATCAATTTGATATTTTTGCTATTAATTTGATACTTTTAAGTTTACAGTGAATGTTTAATATTGAAGTTATATGATAAATAAAGTTACATAAATAAATAAAGATTAAATCAATCTTGACTCGAAGATTAATAACACGAAGTAGTTGAATATAGAATTGTCAGCGAATGGAATAATTATCTGCTTCTAAATTAAGCCTCTTTGCAATTTTTCATACCTGGGCTTTTTTTTTATACAGATTTCATATAGATTTTACATAGAATTTCATATCTATTTTTCTATATATAAACAATAGAATAAACTACTAATACGATACGAAATATTGAAAAGTCGATAAATTTGAAAAGTTTGTAGAACTATTTCTAAGTAGATGAAATTACCTTCTTGGAAATGATATGTAAATTGTGCATCATACATTCCAACATCTTTCCCCTCTTTCTGGAAGTTGATATTTTTTTGCCGTCGAATTTCATGTTACACACTAAAAAACAAAAGTCCGAAGTTAACACACACACACTTTCCCAGGACGCTGATAAAAAACAGAGTATCCAATGAAACGCGGAATGTCCCACGAGTTGTCAACGCCGATTGCCATTCCCGGTAATAATACCAACTGGAATCACGTCAGTTACTTTACGAATACACTCACACACAAACATACACATGCACAGAGAGAGATGTTTCGGTCAGAAACAGTAGAGAGAAAATCATGAGAGACGGAGAATGCACTCTCTCCCCTCTCCCAGCTTCTTTCTAAGAGAGAGAGAGAGAGAGAGAGAGAGAGAGAAAGAGAGAGACTCCCTTCTCTCTTTCTCCGGTGTGATCCTTCTCTTTCTCCCCCTACCACCTGCGCAACTCGCGTTGATATCAAACTCTTCTTCTTTTTTTTCCAGTTCCTTCGTCTCCCTTTCTTTCTTTCCTGTTGTATCCGTCACTCTCGTGCTCGCGCACGCCTCCGATAACCGACCGTCTTCCTCGGCGAGCAGAGTTAAAGTGCTAAATGTGTGTGTTGGTAAAGGACTCGGGCGATCCGCGGTTCTGAGTTCGATGCCTCTGAGGTTCGTGGGGGGAGGGGTGTGAGTACCACCGACTCCGCCCCCCTTTTTAAACCACGCCTTCCATCCACATAATATAGATATAAACACACAAAACACATGTGTTTGTTTATACTACTTGTATCCTCGAGACATACATATATACAATAATATGATACTATCTAAGGATTTGTCGCGTACCTTAACTATTTACTCTCTCTCTTGCCTTCCGATCTTCTCTCCCAAATCCATTTGCAATTCATTTTTCAAAAGATCTTTTCTCTTCCCCTCTCTAATTATTGGCCTTCTCTAATTATAAAATTGATTTTTCCCAAAAGATCAGTTCCCATGTTGAAATTGACCCACTTTTCCCTAATATATTTAAAATAGGGCTCTAACAGGTAAAACTAGTTAGACCCTTGCTAAAGCCCTATTTCAAGTATAGGGCCAAGTGGGGCAATTTGTTTAATTTCAAAATATGTGACGCTCCGCGACAAAACGTACCTTAGTTCCTGAAAATTTTAGGTTATGTTAAGTGATAGTTTTACCTTAATAAATAGTTCCTTTTTAACTATTTTTAAAAATAGTTTTAATTGCATAGTTTGGCTGTAATAAATAATTAAACATCAATATAATTTTTATTAAAAGTTGATATCCTCTTTGTATATTTTCACTCCAAAAATCAGAAACATAAGCTAAAATATTTTGGAGCTAAGGTACCTTTTGTCGCGGAGCGTCACATATCAGAAACTTGCAGGCCATGTGGCGCCACCTACGAGGATCATTTTTGGCGCGCAACTTTTGAATTCGCGCAGTTTTTTCTCTATAGCAGAAGGGGAGCGAAATTATTCATTTACTTATTCTTTCTAATGTTAATATTTGTGTGTTATCAAAAGCGATATACATGAACATACAAATAGATGCGATGTAAATTTAGAAAATCTCATATTGCAAATGGAAATAAAAAAAAAAGTGAGTCAAATGTTATCAAAAGATGCAATATCTCTTACGGCAAACTTCGATAATAATGTTTGCCCGATTACGTGTTTGGCTGACGATTTTCGCCAAAGAATCTTTAACTGAAACGAGGTCTTTCGAAAATTGTGCCACGAGAGCCATGTTTGGAATTTTATAAAACCTCCTCTTATCACAATAATAAAAGGAAGAAAAAAATCAAGAATTATATTTTTTTCAACGCGAAACCTAAATTTATTTCATTCAAATAACCGATTACTTGTCTATTTATCAAATAAATATTCATTTGTATCAAATAAATTTTATTGAGTCCTGGTATTTGATTCAAATACAGAAATTATTGATTCAATTATTGATTCAATAGGCTGAAAGTAAGACTTCTTTTTAATAAAGAAGTAATTCAATTTAATAAAATAAATAAAATTTAATAACTTTTTATAAAGTAAGACTTCGCGGTTATTTGAATCAAATTTTTTTTCATAGTCTAGGAATCGAATTACGTAAAATCTAACATAATGACATTCTTGTCATATAAAAACGTAAAATTACTCTTTTCCTGGCGAGTCATAATTATCGTTTTAAAAATATACCTACTTCACACCGAACTCCGAAAAATATATGTATATATTGAAATTCTTAATTTTTTTTTTTTTGCAATTTAAAGATTTCCTGTTTTGTAAAAAAAATGTTCATACAGAGATACATGAAAAGATATATAAAATTTTTCAGGATTTATTTGCCTCCGAATGGTTTGTTTGGAGGCGAGAAGATCTCTATGCCGTTAAATAAATTTGCTTTCTAGAACGGCTTACACGTGTCCACGGGGTTTCAAATATTGTACATGTTGCCTCGTTTCGTCACTCATTGCGTGTGGTCCCTATATAGCAAATTCTATATGGAAAATCGCAGACATGACATATAGGGAGAATGAAATAAGTGTGATTTGAAATTACGTGATGCCACCTACGTATATGAGAATATATTCTCTCCTGCTGAGATTTCCACCCCAAGGACTAGTTCCTGCGTCTTTCACCCACGCGACTCATTCCAAGGGTGGCTCAATTCCTTGTATATACAACAGTAATCAACCCATTGAAGATTTAAATATTAATATTCAAAGAAAAAGAAAATTTCCTTCTTTCGAAATTATATATATGCCAAATAGCTCAACATCTGAGTCCAATATTGTGTCAATATTGCGTGGTAATATTGCGAATATTGCCAAGCAATGTTGAGGTAATATTTCCTCAACATTAATTATGTCCGCCTTGTCGAAATATTGCAGGGCAATGTTGACACAATATTGCCAGGCATTGTTGACACAATATTGCCAGGCATTGTTGACACAATATTGCTAGGCATTGTTGACACAATATTGCCAGGCAATGTTGCCTTATGGAAATATTACCGGGCAATGTTGTCGCAACATTTCCAGGCAATAGTGATGCAATATTGGCTCGCAATATTGAGGCAACATTGCCTCGCAATATTAAAAAATATTCCAATATGATAATTATATAATAATATATATTACATTTATACATGTTATATTATAATTATATCATAAAAATTATTATATTACAAAATTTTTTAATATTTCCTCGCAATATTGCATCAACATTGCCTAGCAATATTGTGGCAACATTGCCTGGCACTATTGTGTCAACATTGCCTGGCAATATTGTGTCAACAATGCCTGGCAATATTGTGTCAACAATGCCTGGCACTATTGTGTCAACATTGCCTAGCAATATTGTGTCAACAATGCCTGGCAATATTGTGTCAACATTGTCCTGCAATAATTTATAGAAATATTTATGAAACGTTTCAAAAGACATTTGTTGAAAATTAACAAAATTAGGCTAATTATACGCCTTACTTGACAAACTTTATATCAAAAGAGAAAAAAAAACAGTAGTCATTAATTCGTATTCAAGTTACAATTTTTTTTAAAGCGAATGAATGTCATGTGCATAGATACAAATGGGGTAGAAACGAGCGTCCTGTCGGTGCATACCACGTGCTTTAGCCCTTTTTTTTCCAACCCTCTATTCCCACCTCGTTCGCTTTCGTTGATCGCTTATATGCCTCCTCTCTCCCAACCCTCTCGAACGCCGCAGATGAAAACAAAATCCTACGAGACATCGCACGCAATATCCACCTATGAATCGCAAAACGATGTGCGGAAATGCACAACTCCGGCGTTAAACTTTATCGCCACTCTTTTTTTTTCGATCCCATTCAATTGCATTCGAGGATTTTTTTTTTGCATTTATTCAAAACAACACCAATATTTTCTTCACTAAATATCGTAAATTCCACACACAAATAATCTTCAACGCCAATTAGCCGCGCGTGCAAAATCTTTTCATTTTTAAGATTTAAAATTAAACATTCATCGAAATGAAAAATTTTACATAATTGTTGCACTTACTAATTTGGTTCTTTCAAAACAATAATGTTTGGTTCAGTTTAAAATTTTTTTTTTTGATTGAAGAAATAAGAATTTGGAGAGTTAATCAAATTTTTGATGGAACCAAACAAATATTTGGTTAACTAGCATTTATTTAGTCGATTAAACCAAAATTTGGTTGT
Organism: Leptopilina clavipes; assembly: GCA_001855655.1. Taxonomy (NCBI): domain Eukaryota; kingdom Metazoa; phylum Arthropoda; class Insecta; order Hymenoptera; family Figitidae; genus Leptopilina; species Leptopilina clavipes. The sequence continues at coordinate 6,278 of JUFY01017614.1, read as the reverse complement.
TCCAGTTTGATTGTTTCGTAAATTTTTTTGAACCAAGATAGAATTTGGATCGTTAACCAAATTTTTGATGGAATCAACAAATATTTGTTTGAAACAATCAAATTTTGGTTTAATCAATTTGTTGGTTTATTTATTTCATTTATTTATTGGTTTAATCAATTAATTTGGTTCTTTCAAACAATAGTGTTTGGTTCAGTTTAATAAATTTTTTTTGATTGAAGAAATAAGAATTTGGAGAGTTAATCAAATTTTTGATGGAACCAAACAAATATTTACTTAACTATCATTTATTTAATTGATTAAATTAAAATTACCTTTGTTTCAATTTCAAATAAATTTCTTTCTGAGAGTTACATATAATAATTTCAATAAGAAATGAATTTAATATAAAAGTAATCGCGTTTCTTTTCAATGCTATATAACAAAACTGTTTTTCATTTGAAAAATAATTCAAAGTTAGTATCTATGAAGGCGAGTACACACTCATCGAACTTTTTATTTTCATGATCTGTAAGAAGATACATTTGTAATGACGGCGGCGCAGTGAGGCATAAATCCTTTCTGACCTCCGTGCCATAATCACGCGTCTGAATGCATCAGGCAGTTACTCTTTCTCCTCGTATGTGATTCCCTCCCCCCCTATAGAGGCAAATCTACCAACCATCTGCAGATGGTGTTTTAAATGGTTACCATGAACTTCTTACAAAAAAAAAAGAAAAACCTCTCGCTTCTGGTTCCTGTAATTCCTTGAGCGATTTGTCCGTCACACTTATCTATTCTCATATATGTATGGGAATACTTCATCTCTACCGTTTAAACTGATCAACGACTGAGCAGGTGTACCTGCCCAATCCCGAACCCTATAGACTAATCTAAAGTCAAGTTTCCAAGGTGTTAATTTCCAAATATTTTCGATATATTATCAATTTTTTCCAAGAGAGGTGTTAATTTCCAAATATTTTCGAAAAATTTATCAATATTTCACATCCAGGTGTTAAAATTTGAATAAATAATAAATGTTTTAACTTTCTTTTATCTTCTATAAAGATCCTATTGAACCAATAGATAAGCTCAATGTCAGGTTGGTTCCTTAGAAGGATCCTCCTCGACGTATCAATTTAACGTCGTAAAGACGGTTAGGGATTATCGGTTTTACATAGACTTATATACCATACCCGAATCCCTCCCCCCAAAAAGCTCCATCAATATGCACCCCTTGAAACAGGTTTCCGTCAAGGAAACCAGCCTCTTAAGCGGGCGCGTTCACGCGAACAAAATCGGATCCTGGGAAAAGGATGCAGACTTTAAGGAAGGGATGATACTTCTGCGGGACAAGTATGATGAAGGGTGGTTGAGGAAGGTGTTGGAAAAAAATTCGTGTGGCTCACTTCACTGGTGATTACAGTCGTGAACTGTCCCTTCGATGCTAAAATAGAGAACATTTCCTATCCTTCTCTTTCGCGGCCTTTATATATATATATATATATATATATATATATACTCGAAACTTCTCTCGTAAAAGAGGTGAGGGGGCTTTAAGCGCAGGAGTCGTTGTAAATCCAATTAGCGAGAGACTTTGAAGTGGCTCCGGCACTCTGAGGTCCCAGTTACCTCCTTCGCGGGTCAAGGACTCGGAAGTATTTTTCACTTTGAATAATTTTATACTTTTCTACGAAGGTTACAAATCTATGAGTGGTCGCGTTTTAAGACAAGAGTCACACATCCTCGGTTTTTTTTTTCTTTTTGTAATTCTTCCTCTTAAGATGGTTTCACTTTCTTTGCTTTACTTCATCATGGTGGATTTTTTTTCTAAATTCAGTTTCGATTTGAATTAATAAAAGAATTAATATTTAATATATATAATAAAGAAGATGATTTTCTAAAGGTTTTGTATTGAAAGCATTGTGACTTGGAACGTTAAGTTTGCTGGAAAATGATGGGTCAAGGGGTGCATATTTAGTAGGTGAAGTTCACACGCTGATCAGTCTTAGAAATTGAGGTAATATTAGTCCTTGTCCATACATATGTCCATCGTGCATCCCTTAAGCATGGTTATACAAAAGGCTGATCCATAATAAAATGTTTATAAAGAGCGAAGAAGCCGATATATTATCGGGACAGGTATATATATATAGTAATACTCGAGTGTATATAAGCAAGTGTGTGAGTTACGTGTCTGGGATTTTCGTCTCTTCTATAACACAGCTGAGTATTCAGACGTGCTCTGGCGAGAACCAGTTTTCAGCGGCCAATTCTTTTTTTTCAATAGTTCTCTCTCTCTCTCTAGCTCGCTGTTTTTTTTCCCTCACTCTATTCCCAGTTGGTCCTTTGCGTACCTCATATGTACCATATATATGTATACCATGCCGCATACCGTTCACAATTTGCATAGATCCTGTCGTGCTGAGCAGCCGATCTGCATATCGGGTGTCGTTAAAATTAGACGTGTACAGGGCACAACCCTCGTCACCCCTCTTTGCTTGAAAAAAAAAAATCGCCCTTTTCTCAGCTATATACCAACTTTGATATATGTCGTTGAGCCGTGTGTTTCGATTGGTCCAATTCCTCCAATTTAGTTACGCGAACCAAAGACTATTATTTCAGATATCTAAACCCCTTAGGGATGAGAAATTTGAAAACGAGTTTTGCGATTAACGATTTATCTCGTCAAACTATTAAATGCATCACACACTGAAAAAAATCTGGGGGTCTCTTTTTTTTTGCTATGGCGCCATCTTTTATTTTTTATCGCAGAGTTTCACTCGGGAAAAAATTATTGATGAATTATAAATGTTGCCTCAATATTATATTACAAAATTTTTTAATATTGCGTGGCAATGTTGCCTTAATATTTCCTCGCAATATTGTGTCAACAATGCCTGGCAATATTGTGTCAACATTGCCAGCCACTATTGTGTCAACAATGCCTGGCACTCTCTAAATGTGA
>JUFY01017542.1:1876-16363 GCA_001855655.1 Leptopilina clavipes | reverse complement strand
TACTACTGATATTTAACATTAGTTGTTGTCTGACTAGACGTTGACTTACACTACTGATATTAAAAATTAACCATTTTGTCTGAGTTTAGGTCAGACAAAAGTGGATATTCCAAAAGTGTATTATAAATTTTTTGTAATATATTGAAGATTTAATGCGTTTAGAAGCATATTAAGTAACTATAAATGTATTGAGTGAACATAGTTCCAAGCTAGTTAGACAGGAAAGGTAGTTCTGGCGAATTTCATGGTCTTAACGTATGCACATGACATGAAGGGTTGGTTTGTATGCGACGAGTACTCACACGTATTTGCGTGTGAGTAGACAGAGTCGTGTGCTCTCCATTAGCATGCATCGGTTTTTCGCATTAGCGCCATTCAAATGAAGCGAGCGTTTAGCATAAAAGGCTCACTGCAAAAAGAGCGAACCTCGCCTCTCTCTCACCATTTCTTAACCTATGAAATGCTTTTGTCTTGTAATATTATAATATCATCTGTCTCGCGAATTACACATTAACAATCTTTCAACTTTAAAATACGATTCTCTGTAGAAAAAGTAATTATTTTTCCATTTAAGATTTTTACCTAAAACTGTTGTTTTTACCTAACCTATACACTGAAAAAAAATTTATTTGATTCAAATAATGAATTAATTGACTATTATCAAATAAATATTTACTGGAACCAAATAATTTTTATTTGAGTCAATTAAATTGTATTTGATTCAAATACAGAAATTATTGATTCAATTACAGTTTATTTGGTTTAAATAAAAATTATTTGGTTCCAGTAAATATTTATTTGATAATAGTCAAGTAATTCATTATTTGAATCAAATAAATGTTTTTTTCAGTGTATAAAAAATTCATTATTCGATATATTATACGATAAAAAAGTAGATTTCTCCTCTCCCATTGAGAAGCATATCAACTTCTTTTATTTTAATCCCTTCGTCTGCAAATAATACAGAAAAGAAAATGTATAGAAATAAACGTTTCAAAGCGATTTCGATATATTGTTATAAAGGAAGATCATTTTGTGAGAAAAGAAGATCAAACGTTAAAAGAAATGAATTCTTCCTTTCGTAACTTGACTCGATGGTTAAAACAAAAAACAATAAAAGTGTACACTAAACTCGTATCTTTTTCTCTTTTTCCAAAAAAAAAAAAATAATATGTCTTCTCTTTTATGATACAAAGAAATAATATGTCTTCTCTTTTATGATACAAAAAATAATTTATATGATATATGACAAATGATATATTCCGACAGTTGTATAATAAATTTTAATTGACCCATATTTTGAAACTTTAGACTTTTCCATTGTTCTCGAGTAGAGTTTATTTAAACTAATTAAAAGCAAAAAGGTATTTAATCAATTATAATTTACTGGTAATTAAGATCAAATCAGAATAATTAGTTTAATTTAATTTAATTAACATAATTAAAATTAATGTAATTAATTGATTTTTGACCAATGGAAAATATGTCAACGCTTACATTTTACAGCATCAGTTGGCAATTTTTCCCTATCAACGTCAAATATTTTTTTCAGATTTTGCATTAGAAATTTGTTAAAATTAATCATCATTACTATTATTGATTATTGAATTATTTTGAAATTAATTATTTACATCTATTTCTTAATATATTCAGATCAACGTAATTGAAAATTATTCACTTTCGCATGAAATATCTTCCCTTTGTCACACTTTTCTGTTTATAAAAATAATAATCCCCTTATCAATCATGTGTGTCAAAATTCTATTTCTCCACTGTTTTTTTTCTCTTTTCATAAAAGGGATTTTGTACATAATCAAAAATCGACTTTATTTAGTCACGTGACCCGAATTTAATATTTAACGTTCGGGGGAATTAAGGGTCAATGGGGAATAAAATTCAAGGAAGTCTAGAGAAGGAAGAATATTCATTTTACACGAATTAAGAGTTTTGGGGATTACTGAGAAAAAGGAGGGGGAAAAAAAGTGTCGTTCGCTCTAGATGGAAGAGAAAAACAAGAAGAAAGCGAGATGAGAATAGTAGCCATACAGGCCGCTTTCGAAAATTAAGTGGTAGCAGTCGAGATATGTCAGGCGAGTTTTATTAAGCGGCATAAAAAAGATATTTGTAGTTCAACTGAGAAGGGACCATCTTGGCGTATAGTTGAAGCAAAGGCCGGAATGGTAGGGGAGAAAGTATATATGGAGGGGGGTAAGGGTGGTTGTAGAGATATGAATTTATTATTAAGGACCGCCTAAGGGCTCTCCCTGTTTCTTGATATCTGAGCTTTATTCCACAGTCTCCTGTATCCTTCTCATCCATATCAAACTCGTCCCATCTTCTTTTGCTTTTTTCCCTTACCTTTTTACCTCTCCTCCGTTAACTTTCTTTCTCCCCCCAATCTCTTTTAATCTCCTCTTTTTTGTCTTTAAACTCCTGTTTTTTTAAGCCCTCCTCTTTTTTTCCTTCTCTTTCATCATTCCCGATTGAGCTCTTTTTCCAGCCCTCGAGAAATTAATTTTTCAAAATCAAAAAATGAAATAAGAGTTAAAATTCCAAAAAAATTGGAAATTATTTTTTTTATAAATCGCAACGTTCGTTTATAAACTGTGCCGGCAAAATTCATAAGGAGAAACTTTATAGTTCATTAGAAAGATTATTAAATAAGCATATCTTGATGAAGAGTTTGATGAAGCCTTTAGCTTATTACACAATTTTCAAAGTTATTAAATCTTTGAGGTCAATTTAAAAACACTAAAAACTCTTTATTTAACAATTCATCACTATTGAAAAATTAATTTTTCTTAGCACTGTAAACTTAAAAGTATCAAATTGATACCAAAAGTATCAAATCGATACCAAAAGTATCAAATTGATGCCAAAAGTATCCAAATTTTTGGATCAATTTGATACTTTTGGTGTCAATTTGATACTTTTAAGTTTACAGTAAATTTTAGGATCAGTTTGATACTTTTGGTGTCAATTTGATACTTTTAAGTTTACAGTAAATCAGTTCTTTATCGAAACACACCGTTTCGATAAATTTAAAATTTCCAAACTACATTTCGTTTTGCAATGAAGAAGAAGAAACTTTTTTAATTAGGAAAAAAATTATCCACGTATTTGTGGGCAAAGGTGTGAAGATTCATCACACAAATCTTGTTACTGGAGTAGTATTCAAACAGTGAGAGTTGAAAATCAAGAATTATGTCTTCTCCGCAAAAGCTTGTACTAAATCACGTGAAAAACGCCCTTTATATTTCTTTGCATCTACAAAGTACGCGAAGATCCGGTCCTCTTAATCTGAACTTTACGAGAATAAATCTTTCACTTCGCCGTCCATTAATGAGATTGGTCTTCTTCTTCTTCTTTCTCTTTCCAATTGAGACATCTTCACATAAGCCAGACATTCTCCTTACAATTCCAAAATTTTTAGTAAAATTGCAATCTTCATTCGGCGCATATTTTTAATATATTATACCTCCCGGTAGATTTTACTATAAAAAAAACATATTTTTCCTTTTTTCAAAAATCCTCTCCTTGAGTAATGATAATTCTGATTTGTGTTATTTAACTTTTTACACAGCAATATTTCTCACCCTAAAGAATAAATATTAAAAAAAAGATGAGGAATATTCTTGTCACACCTGTATTATTTTCTTTTATAATTTTTCTAAAGAACATGCCTCGGATCGACTTTAAGACTTGAAAAAAGTCGATTTCAAGAACAAAAGTCGAAAAAGTCGATTCTATTTTTATGCGATAGTAAAATTATCATAAAATAATCAATTATGATACTGAAATTTTAAATTGACCATTTTGTCTGACTAAAGATTGATTTATACTACTGATAGTTAACATTAGTTGTTGTCTGACTAAAGGATGACTTATACTACTGATAATTACAATTCACCGTTTTGTCTGAGGGAAAACTGACTTATACTACTGATAATTAAATTTCACCATTTTGTCTGAGTGAAGACTGACTTATACTACTGATAATTAAATTTCACCATTTTGTCTGAGTGAATACTGACTTATACTACTGATAATTAAATTTCACCATTTTGTCTGAGTGAAGACTGACTTATACTACTGAAATTTTTATTTGATATCAGTAGTAAAAAAGCAGAATTTTAATCAGACTTAGAAAAAGTCGATTCTAAGGCCGACTTTGAAATTTATTCTAATTCAAAATTTTCCAGCAGAGTTTTCAGTTCAAATGGTGAAAAAAAAATTTACAGAATTGAAAAAAGTCGAAAAAGAACAATCCGAGGCCTAAAAGAAGCGAAAAGAAATACACGAGATTAATTATTTATTTGACAGTCTAGAAATTCGGTTAAAGTTAATGTATTACCCACATTGAGGTACATACCATGAAGTTTTGATAGAGTTCATTCCAAGCAGGTTTGCAAAACTGGAACTTGGAAAGTGAATGTAAAGATTTAAGAGAACTTGGATTAGTGATATAGTGAATTTTTCAATATAATCCCCGGTAACCGCGCGCGCGACTACAATGTCAACGTACTTTCCATCGAACTTCTTTTTCTTTTTTTTTCTTTTTTTTTTCTTAAAAAGTCACTTGCTTTAATTATAAATTGATCAGACTTTCACAGCTCTTTGCAAGACATAATGAGTGCTTCGTTGACGTGCCACTTCCTTTTTATGGCTTGGGCTCGTGCTCTTTGGCTTTAGGTGTAAAAATTTTAATAGTCACACCCTCCTGCTTTTTAAGAATCTCCTCTCGAAAACTTTATGCAAGAAAATCTCCAAGGTCTATTCTTGAAAGTTTTTCGCCTTCAATGTGTAATAAAAGAGCGAAACTGCAATATGTCTGTGATAAATAATTTATTAAAAGCACAAAGTACACAGGGAAGGTTTAGTTTGACTTCTTCTGCAAAGTGTGGCTTTTTTCTTCTTCTTTCAACAATACTTATTGCATTAGGGGAATATTTTTAAATTTTAATAAACAATTTCAAATTTTCAACTTGAATTGTAAAAAATAGAGGGGTCGTTTGCTTTTTCATGGATTCAAGGATTTTGTAGTAAATTTTCATTTATAGGAGAATTTCCACTTTAATGGTTTTTTTTTTTAAAAACGAGAAAAAAGTAAGCTACTCTTTTTTTCCATTATGTGTAAGTTCCACAGCTGATGACTTTTTAATTCAGCGGAGATGTTGAAAATTTCATATATTCTTTATTATAATCGAAATTCTCCTTTTCTCAAATAACTCTCTCTCTCTCTCTCTCTCTCTCTCTCTCTCTCTCTCTCTCTCTCTCTCTCTCTCTCTCTCTCTCTCTCTCTCTCTCTCTCTCCCCTCTCTCTCTCTCTCTTCAATTTAAAATTCAAAATTTATTTCGAAAATAAGTGATGCATTTTTTTTTAAATTGAAATTAGGTCATCTTAAAACAGTAGTACAAGTAGTTTTTCATCAGACGGGACTTTTGATCAATTTCTTGTAAATCAGGGATCAGTAGTAAAAATCAACGTTTGTCAGACAAAAGTTTTTTCTGAATTTTCGTAGCATTAATAATTTAATATCAATAAAGGTCGATTATAATCAGTAGTAAAAGTAAACTAGTCAGACAAGATTTTTTTTATTTCTTGAAAAGTTAAAATCAGTAGTAACAGGTAATTATAGTCAGACGAGACTCATCTTTACACGAATCACTTTATAACAAGTAGTACAAGTCAATTTAAGTCAGACGGAATTTTCTAAAAATTCTTAAAAATATGAAATTACTAGGAATAAGTAGTACAAGTCACTTTTAGTCAGACGTGTGTTTTTTCTTTGATGAAATCACTTTCTAATAAGTAGTATAAGTCAATTAAAGTCAGACGGAACTCATCTTTACACGAATCACTTTATAACAAGTAGTACAAGTCAATTTAAGTCAGACGGGATTTTTTCTATCGCTTATAAAATTGAAAGAAGTAGTAATCAGTAGTAAAAAGTAATTTTAGTCAGACAGGATTTTTTCTATCGCTTATAAAATTGAAAGAAGTAGTAATCAGTAGTAAAAAGTTGCTTTAGTCAGACAGGATTTTTTACTACTGCTTGTAAATTTGAAATCAGTAGTAAAAGTCAATGTTAATCAAACGAGACTTTTTGTTCAAGTAATTTTATAAACAGTAGTGTAAGTCAATTTAAGTCAGACAGGTCTTCTCTAAGTCTTACGAATTTGAAATCAGTAGAAATCAGTAGTAAAAGGCAGTTTTAGTCGGACAAGTCTCTTCTTTGTTAAAATCACTTTATAATAAGTAGTAAAAGACAATTTAAGTCAGACGGGATTTTCTAAAAATTCTTAAAAATATGAAATCACTAGAAATAAGTAGTACAAGTCCCCTTTAGTCAGACGTGTCTTTTCTTTGATGAAATCACTTTCTAATAAGTAGTATAAGTCAATTAAAGTCAGACGGAATTTTTTCTAATTTATGCAAATTTAAAATCAGTAAATATCAGTAGTAAAAGCAGTTTTAGTCAGACAAGACTATTTTGTTTCATTGTTTTAATAAATATTTTACGCAAAAATTGCAAAATACTGAAATATTAAGATAAATTGCGCCAAAAAAGAGAAATTTAAAAAAAAATGTAATCCAGAGAAACTCATATGCAAAAATCGAATTTTTCTTTCTATTACATTTTATTCGTAATAATATTTCAAAAATATATAGTGAACTATATCTCCTTATTTCACAGTTCGCCTTGTTGTGAAATATTTTCACGTAAAAATACTTTATAAAATAAAAAATTGTGTATTCTTTGCACGTAAACTCGGTCACAATTGGAAGATTCTCCCCCGTCTCTCTCTCTCTCTCTCTCTCTCTCTCTCTCTCTCTCTATTTCGAAACGGATAATTTTTGTCAGAGAATTTTTTTTTTATATTACACATATATTATATCGTGAAAAGCTCGAATGTCAAAATTAGTCCCTATGTTTGCCAAAAGCGAACGTGGTGGTCAAGAATGAAACTAAACCAATATCAGAGCAGGCAAAGTTCTAAAAGAAATCTAACCATCAATGCCAAGAAATTTTTATCCCACTGTGTTGACGATAGGTATACATCTATACGAACGACATTCTCGATATTGGAACAAGATCAAGATCGGTGGAAGCGAAGGCACGACGTATGGCGCATTAATTTAAAAGACATTTCGCTGTGCCCTGCATTGGCGTCCACCAGCGAAAGAAAAGTAGCTCCACAGCCTTCTTGAGGAATGACTTTTTCGAATCGACTTTTCTCTGCCTGGAGAGAAGAAGTTTGGCAATTTCCTGGGGCTAATCTCGCGGTCGGTCAGCATTGAGATGCTGTGGGGGTTACTTGTCGGGTGGAACGAAAAGGGAAGAATCCACCGACCACTGACGCCGGGTGGTCCCATGAATTATACAAGCGACTATACCACTCGTGCAAGAAGTAGAAGAAGAAGAAGAAGAAGAAGAAGAAGAAGAAGAAGAAGAAGAAGAAAACTGGAAGAAAAAGTGAGAGGTCCTCCCAAGTTTCTGTAAAAAGATCGTGATGCGTGCAAATTTGCCTCGGAACTCGAATACACATTCAGATACAGGTATATCTTATTCTACTTATGTTCACCTATCGGAGAAATGAAGTGCAAGGGTTTCTGAAACGCACACCCTGCCTTCGTGTGATGCGAGAAAAGATTCGATGGGACATTGCGAAATTGACATTTCGCGCAAGTTGAAGAAGAATTTCAGATCGTGTATGTGATCGCATAAAAGAGATGAAAATGTGAAGGGTTGCTGAGGTGAGCTCTGGTTTTGGTAACAGGTTTCGATTCAAAAAGACTGATTTCTTTTCACAACGTGCATCTGTTTTTTTTTATTTGTTTTCAAAGAAACCAATTTTTCCACCCACCAAAATCTTCTATACATTCTGCTCTGTTTTTCCCTCTTGTTTAAAATTTAAATATAGAAATTCTTTTTTTTTGTATGGAAAAATTAGTTTTCGATAGTGCACTACAATAAAAATTTATTTGCTCTCTAAATCTGAATTAGTAAAAATTTTAACTAATTTGAATTAGTGACTCACTTTTTGCTTTTGAATTAGTTAAAATTTACTAATAAATTAGTAGAAAAATTTTTTTTTCTATTTATTAGTAAAATTTAACTAATTCGAAAGCAAAAAGTGAGTCACTAATTCAAATTAGTTAAAATTTTTACTAATTCAAATTTAGAGAGTGATTCAAATATTCAAATATTCAATTAGTTGTCCATTATACCAAATAAATACTTACTTGAGGGAAAAAATTTTTATCTAAATCGCAAATAAATTTGAAGTGAAATAATAATTTCACCATTTGAATCAAATTTAATAGACTCAATATTTATTCGATACGAATGAATATTTATTTAATTAAATCGAATAATTTTTATCTAAATAGCAAATAAATTAGAATCCAAGAATTTGGATCTTGCATTTGGACTTTGATCCATTCGAAATCCTTTTGATATTCGAAATCCTATTAGATTTCGAATATCAAAAGGATTTGAATTAAATTTACTTGACTCAAATAAAAGAGAAACGAATAATTCATTTGATGCAAATGAATATTTATTTGATAATTGTCAAGTATTACTTGAATCAAATAAATTTTTTCTTCAGTGTGTATAAATTTTCCCAAAATTTTAAACTTTTTGAATACAAATATTTTTTATGGTTTTGTATAGGTATTTATATTATATTATTACACTGAAAAAAAAAATTTATTTGATTGAAATAACCAATTACTTGTCTGATATCAAATAAATATTTATTTGTATTAAATAAATATTTATTTGTATCAAATAAATTTGATTTGAGTCAATTAAATGGTATTTGACTCAAATACAGAAATTATTGATTCAATTAAAGTTTATTTGATTTAAATAAAAATTATTTGGTTCAAGTAAATATTTATTTGATAATAGACAAGTAATTCATTATTTGAATCAAATAAATTTTTTTTTCAGTGTATGTTCAATTATATAATTCCCGGCAGTCTAAATTTTGATATTCTCGCTCCAATTTTGTTGAGGGGATTTTTTAAATATTGTTTGAAATTTTACTCAAACGGATATATATAATCATAATTATATATCGGAACTCAATTAATTGAATAAACATTTATTTAATTTCACGTTCACACCTGATTACTCTTGAAATTTCATATAGAATAGTATATATAAATCCTGCGGTTCTTGGCTGAATACGGAAAAAAATGCTTTATTTTATAACATGCCTAAAAAATATAAAGAACTGTTAAAATTTATTCAACTAAAGAAGGAAAAAAGGGAAAAAAAAATTTTTTTTCCAGAAAAAAAAATTGATAAGTACCTAAATAAAGACTTTTTTTTTAATAATAAATCGATAGTTTTAAATATCTAATTCTATTTATTTTTTGATATGTTGAACTAAATATTTTTAATTCTAAATGGAGAGGTATCATCGACTGACATGATACTACCTGCTGCACTGAATATGTACTGAATTTTACAACGTGTGTATTAAGTGACATTCAAATGTCGACTATTATTCGGCATTCTCCGCATATGTTACATATAGCAACAGCATGGAAACATTTCTATCTGTTTCTCTCCTTTTGAAATGCTGTAGATTATCGCGAACGTTGCACGATATCTGTTTGGTTGTAACATCGAACCAAAATCCATTTCCGACAAAAGCATACACATGAATTCAAAATCCGTTTGGAACTTTTACCACAAAAACGCGCTCATAACTCTTCCGCTCCAAAAAAAAAAAAAACACCGGAATTCATGTCGATTCGTTTAATAATGCGTGTCTTAGATTATTAAAACAAAAATCAGGAATGATTGAAATTGAGTGGGAGTTTTTTTGGAAATATATTCAGATCAATTTAAAAAATTGTTGAGAAAAATTTTACCACCAATTGTCTTTCATTAATTTTCATTAATCTTTCTTTAATTTTCCCTCTGTATTAAATAAATTCTCTGTACACTGAAAAAAAAATTTATTTGATTCAAATAATGAATTACTTGACTATTATCAAATAAATATTTTATTGTATCAAATAAAATTGATGTCAATTAAATGGTATTTGATTCAAATACAGAAATTATTGATTCAATTACAGTTTATTTGATTTAAATAAAAATTATTTGGTTCAAGTAAATATTTATTTGATAATAGACAAGTAATTCATTATTTGAATCAAATAATTTTTTTTTCAGTGTATGTATTGTTATTAATTTTTGTTGATAATTATTAAATTATAATTATATTTTTTTTAATTTTTTCCATCCACTAAGATTTCAAATTGGAGTTTTTATAAAGAAAATATGTATAAGGAACTGAAAAAATACAGAAAAGAAGATGAATAATAATTTCGAAAAATTTAATTACACACAATAATTGAAGATAAATTACTTTTTTCTCGGAAATCAATACTAACGATATAACTGTTATATATATAGCGACTTTCAATGGATCCAATAATCCCTCCTCCCCCCTCGACGTATATGGAACGATATATGAAAAAAAGAAGATTGACAAGCAACTGCAATATCACTAAATTATCCTGTCAATCTCTGTTTTTAAAAACAATTATATAAAATAGATATAAAAGACATAATATTCATATAGAGTATCTTCATCGATTTTTAATAGTAAAGTGAAATACGCTTCAAAGGATTTTTATATAGGAGAAAGTTAATAAAAAAAAGTCGATATTTAAAAATGGCAAATATTTATGAAAATTTTTGCTTTGAAACAAATAAACAAAATCGATCGAAGAAGGGAGAAAAAGTAGAAGTTCCTCGAGAGAAATATAAATATAAATATACAATAAATATAAATATCCTATAATATACTATATAACATATTTTATATTATTATTTATGACAAATTTTCTGTTACTTACACTTTGAGAAAATAAAGTTTAATCAAAGTATACAGAGTGAGTTCTATCTCTTTTCAACTTTAGGCACGAACATTCTGGCCTTGTGATTTCAACTTTAACAAACCCTTAGATTAAAACTCCTTCAGTTGAAAAGAATAATCTTTATTCGGTTCACGCGAGGGGTGCTGCGAAACTCTTGGCTTATATCCAATCCCCATATACGAGATATGAGTAAATAATAAGTTTTTTAAATCTTTTACTTTACAGTCTTCAATCATTTCTTCGATGAATAAATTTTTTTTTTCATTTCTTTCTTTCAAAAAGAATATTGGTCAAAAATATTGGTTCAAAATGAACATTGGTCTGACAAAAAAATGACACTGCTTTTTAATTGCTGCGTGTCTGAACTAAAGCAGATAAATAATCTCAACAATTCAGATATGATAAATAATATAATAGCAAAATAAAATTTCATTGAACGAGAACAGTGTTGCGGGAAAAAGAAAGAGATTTTATATGACACTTTAGCATCGTCATAAGTGTAATGTATTAAGGAAAAACAAGAGAAGGGTGTAAGAAAAGAGTGAGAGTTGGGTGGGGTGGGAGTATAAAAAAAAGAGAGCCGCTGACGTGCTGTAAGATTGATTGGAGTCACGAGATGGAAAATTAACGGTCTTGGATGGTCCATAAGAGGAGGGGGGTTGAGGAACGATGGAAAGAGTGAGACAGCCTCCGCATACTAATTCTACTTTTTCCCTCTGGTTTTTTTTTCTATTTGCCTCACCCTCAGGTTGGCCATCCTGAACTTCTCTTAAAAAGCCTTACACCACTTCTCTGTCTATCGATAGCGGCCTTTCAATTCAACGCTTTTGTATATCCTGACCGGGACTCAACGTATCCGGTCCTGTCAACGCTAATCCCATTCAAATCACGTTTATCTCTTTCCACTTTTCCCTTCATTTCCTCATCGCTCTTTTAATACTTTGAGACTGTTATATTAATTCTCAACTTTTAGTTTCACTTTTTCTCTTCTATCACAGGGAATTTTACATCAATCAATGTTCCATTAAAAAGTATTTTTCAAAATTGAATTTCTATTTTACTTATTTGAAATTAATTAAATTTTTATTAAAAGTTACGCATTTAAGTAATGAGAACATAATTTATTTTTGTTTTTGAATCAGGAATTTTAATTTAAACAAAAAGTTAGTTTCGAGAAAAAAACGTTGCAGTTATTGAGAGAATATGTCGTGTAAAGTGTTCTGAATTTTTGTAATACTATGATTTCAGTAGAAACCGTCAATTTTGGTCCGACGAGATATTTATTTGTTCAAATCACTTTATAACAAGTAGTAGAAGTCAATTTAAGTCAGACAGGATTTTTTCTATCGCTCATAAAATTGAAAGAAGTAGTAATCAGTAGTAAAAAGTTGCTTTAGTCAGACAGGATTTTTTCACTACTTCTTGTAAATTTAAAATCAGTAGTTAATAGTAGTAAAATGCAGTTCTAGTCAGACAATACTTTCATTTGTTTATTAGAAGTTAGAAACTATATATTATACTTTCTACTTTCATTTGTTTATTTAGAAATTAATTAATTAATTTTAGAAATTAATTAATTTCAATGAAAAATCCCATTTACCTAACATGATCATAATTCATTTTGTTTTTTGTATCACGAATTTAAATTCAAAACCTTAAAGAACAGTTTTTTGATTTTTTGCACTTATTAAAAGTATTTATTTTTTTTCAAAAGAAATCATGAATTAAAAAAGCTTTACAAATTGATGTAACGAGAACATATTTTGCTAACTTGAAATATATACAAATTCCATGAGAGGTTCCGGATGAAATCGTTAGTACAAAGTAATCAAATCTGTGGAGATATGATGGAATTTGTTTGTCCAATAACTTGCTAAATTCAATTTCAAAACCAAAGGATCTTAATCTATTCCCCAAACAAAATGGCTCATGAGAATTTCCTCGGAGGAAATTGAAATTAACGTCAGACACATGGATTTACATCTGCATTGAGAGACCATTCAATGATCACTACATCAGTTATATCAATGTTGTCATATTCTAATTTAATTTGTCACTTTTTTTTTTGAAAAAATTCTTCTGAATTTCAGTTAAGATGTAATTTCTTTTTAATCGCAGTAAAAATTCAATTTCGAAAAAATGTGATGCAAAATTGAAATTTATTTACCAAAGGAATTTAAAATTCGTTCTGACAGATTTTCATTTTATATACGCATGTATAGAGAGATAATTTGAATTGAAGACTTGAAAATTGATTGTGGAAAAATTTGTTTTCAGTTAATTCTGAAATATCTCAAGTGTTAATCTACTAAGAGAGTGAGAGCGAGCTTGTAACAGAGGACCCCGTTATCTGGAACATTTGATTGGAAATTCAGATCTGTACTAGAGATTGGTCGATTTAGCATTGCCTCTCCAATCAGTCGCTCGATTTCACAGCATAGGGAGTCTCTTCCAATGGATTAGAGGTTCTCCACTTCGTTTTCCTTTCATTCTCTCTCAATTATCGAATGTCGTGTTGTAAAAATGTGAAAAAATTTTCCAAAGCACTCAAATCTCCAATTCAAGACTGTATTAAATCAATTCGCTAATTTTCATTCAATTATTCAATTATTCAATTGCTGTCCTCAAATTTTTCAAATAGTCATCACATCTCCTTTGATCTCGTTTTGATAATTGAAGTGCCATTTTTTCATCACAATGGAATCTCTCTCTCATCAGTAAAAAATTACTCTTGAATAAAAAAAAATGAGATGCGGTGAATTTTTTTCCCCTCAAATACGTTATTTGTAATAACGAATTAAGCGCAGGTATATTTATGCGATTAATTTCTTGACTCGGGAGAAAATCCTTGGAGCCAATCATCAATCAGTCGGGAAAAGTTAAATGGTCGGGACAACGGGTTTTAATATCTCTCAGGGAGAAATAAAAGTTGGTGCGATAAATCAAAAGTCAAAAGTCACTGGCTAACTCACTTTACTCTCTGTCTCTTTTCCTCGAGCTGCCACTCAGCCAAGAACAAAATGGCAACTGCGAATCTCCACACACACTCTTCGTCTTTTCCCTCTCAATTTTCCTCCTTTCTTTCCTCTATCGAATCGACACTTTTCTCTCTAATGTCTCTCACTTCCTTCGGCAACTTACAAAAGTGATAAATGAATTTTCTATCCGTCTCTATTTATATATATATATATATATACCTATAGCTCGACCACATTGCTCTTGAAATCGGATAATCTTCCCGTAATAATCCCGTTGAGTGGCTCGATTATCGGAGACTACCATATCAAATCGATTTACGAATGCAGTCAATTTGCCTCAGCGCAATTCCACTTAACTATTTATCCATAATTTCGATTTTTTTTTCATCTTAAACAAACTCACAGAAAAATTTTCCTAATCCTGTTCTCTCAACTCCTTTAATTCGTATTAGAAAATAATTTTCATAAATCGTTTAATTGCAAAAAAAAACTTTAGAAAAGAAAGAAAGAGAGAGAGAGAGAAAGTTACCTTAGGAAAATTTTTCAATATTATTATATTGTATTTGTAATAAATTTGATCCTTTACGCAATTGAGAA
>JUFY01017385.1:5961-28731 GCA_001855655.1 Leptopilina clavipes | reverse complement strand
ATAACATTTTTCTTTATTATTATTTGACATTATATGAGATTTAAAAATTCGAAAAAATCGTTCTGAGTAGTGTAAATCAGTGTTTAGTCAGACATGTTAAACTTCTTGTAGTTCTCCTTTTTTGTACAATTAACAATTTTTATTTATTACCATTAATATTTTTTTAAATATTATTGTATGACTTAATGTTGCAAAAGCTCGTTTTCAGTAGTGTAAACCAATGTTTAGTCAGACATTTTCATTTTCTCATAGTTTTCCTTTTTTGTACAATTATGAATTATTTTTTATTACCATTAATATTTTTTTGAATATTATTATTTAAGCTTATATAAGAATAATAATTGTTTTCAGTAGTGTAAGTCAGTGTTTAGTCAGACAAGTAAAATTTCTCATAGTTTTCCTTTTTGGTACAATTAAGAATAATTTTTATTATTATCAATATTTTCTTGAATATTATTATATTACTTAAAGCTGCAAAAGCTCGTTTTCAGTAGTGTAAGTCAGTGTTTAGTCAGACATGAAAATTTCTTGATGAATTTTTTCTTTCTTGTTTTAATACATAATAATAATTATTATATTGTTACCAAATTTATTATTAAAGCTTACATAGGATTTAAAATTTATTTTCAGTAGTGTAAGTCAGTGTTTAGTCAGACATGCAAATTTTGTTATGAATTTTTTCTTTCTTGTTTTAATACATAATAATTATTACTATTGTTAGCAAATTTATTATTATTTAAGCTTATATAAGATTAAAAATTGTTTTCAGTAGTATAAATCAGTATTTAGTCAGACATACAAATTTTTTTATGAAATTTTTTCTTTCTTGTTTTAATACATAATAATAATTATTGCATATCTGGGAGATTAAGAGAGAATATTTTTGAAAATTGATCCATACGAGAGGAATGAAAATTGAAATTTCACAGTTATGCAACTTTGTTCTTGACTAAATTTTTCGTGGTTTGAAATTTTTACTACTAAACATTAAAAGATAAATTTGCAACGGGATAATTTCATTTACTGTCGTTTGTCGACTTGTTTCGACATGTTATTGTGTGTGCAATTAAACGAATTTGGCTTAGGGGTGTTGCATTTTGAATATCGTCAGGCAGAAATTGAGTTGAAAGACCTTAAAACGTTGATTACATGATATTTCTGTTGCGGTAAAGTCTGGTGTGTCAGTGCCGATATCTAGTCGCTTAGTCAATAGAAGAATGTTTTTCGTGTTGCGATATTTTGATGGGCATCCGATCATCATCAGCGAGAGAGAGAGAGAGAGAGAGAAAGAAAGGGGAGTCGAAACGTGTGCGGCTACCAGACCATTTGCTTTGCGGTCTCTTGATTTCCAGCAACCAAATTTTCATCTGTACTCATTCAAGTTTTAATGTGTTTTTGCGGCGTCAGTCATTCAAACTTAATCAGCGACTGGTCACGTGTATCGTTTTGTAAATGTGTGTGGAGAATTCCACTCCCAAAAACGAGTTGTGACTGTGTGTTCATCTGGCGTCTCTCCCTCTGTAAGTATTTGGCCGTGTGTGTGTGTACTCGCAAGTACGCGTGGGGAATATTGGTCGAGCACTCCTGTGACGAGAGCATATTAATTATAAACTCTGGTCAGAGGAACGTCAAGAGATGCGCTCACAGATACCTACGATAAATTGTCGGTTTACCAGCAAATCTCATTTCCAAACCCCGCCATTTTTCCGCTCGTTTGTCCACGCCCATTGGTTCGAACGACTCTTTTGGTCCTTTAGGTATATAGAAAAAATTTTCTAGGTCCAGGGTGCTGAGTTTCAATGTTGAGCTTTGCTTTAGTAAGGGATTTTCCAAGAATTTTCCCGTGGTGAACTTGGGTAGTTTTCTTGATATACTTTGGAAGTTCAGAATTGTGTTTCGTTGCATTTTTTTCTTATTTTTGTTGAGTCGAACTTTTTCCCTACAGCCCATTTCTGACTTGTTTTTGAATTCTTACTTTTGTTTCCTGTCTCAATTGCAAATTTATAGCTGAATAATCCTCTGACATTTCTTATACTCACTTTTCGCTTTCCAACACTTTTTACTTACTTTCCATTTCTTTCTCCAGTTTCCACATTCCGCTTCCTTCAATTCCTTGTTCCATTTTGGAATTTTTTTACTTCCAATTTCGACTTTGATTAACACTTATTTCCTACTTTTTACCTTTGGCTTCTTAATTTACAAATTGTAATTCTTATTCTCTATTTTAATTCTTATTTCTCTATTTCCTACTTTTCTATTTTCCTCTTTTTATAAATTTTCCCCTAGTAAAATTTTTTTCCTTTGTACTTTTCACTTTCTATTTGAGAAAAGTAAAGTATAAGGAAAGTAAAATGTTAAAGATATAGGAATATTGAATGTAGGAAAATGGACTGAGGAAGTGAAGCGGGAATTAGGAAAAGTAAATAAAAAGTTTGATTTCTTATTTGGAAATTCATGAACTAAAATTTGAAAATTCGAATTAGGGAAAAGAAGTAGGAATCAGAAAGTTAGGAGCGAGGAAAAAAAGGTTTGCGGTGTAAAGTAGAAAGGACTTTGAGAAGTAAAATGTAGGAAAATGGAAATAAAAAGTAAAAATTGTAAATTAGAGAAAGAAAATAATAAGTCCTAATTTCTTATTTGCGAATTCGGGAAATAAAATGTAGGAGTGAAATCGAATAAGGAAAGAGAAGAAGAAAATAAAAAATGAGGATCGAAAAAAAGAAATATTGTTTTAATTATAAAATAGAATATACCTAATCGTTAAAAACCGTTATAATCGTTAAAATATAATAAGTTTTATTTAAATAAAACGAAAATAAAGTGGGTAATAAAAAAAGAGCTTTACAATTTAGAATAGAATCATTTTGACGGATTGAATATCATGCTTTGACTTGTCAATCTTTAAATGCAGTATAAATCGCATATCGAATTCGCTTAATTGGACAAATGTCGGACCCTTCGGTAAAGAAAGAATGTCAATAACTACTGTTAAAATTCAAAGGCCTTAAATTTCCGTCCAACTTCCTTTTCGCCCTTTCGTGATTCATTTTCAATTTCAATTTTCAACCAAATCAGGCATATGATCTGAAATTACTTAATAAAAGCATCAGACATATCTTGTATATGTGATTGACAGTAGAAATGTTTTCACGACTCATATAAATCTCATAGGAATCAATTCTGTGTATGCTGCGTCATTTTGTAAATTTATTCGCTAAACATGAATTGATTGGGACTTTGTGCATTCTTGTATATATATATAAACTTGTGTGTTGAGGATAGTTTCCTCAATAAAAATCTTCTAGTGTGCCCTCTCTATCCAGTGGCCAATCAGAGCACACCAACACTTTAATGTATTCAAATGTAAGCAGTAGCAGTGTTTATGTCTTGACATTGCAAATTGTGCCGGCTCCGCCATAACTTATAGTAATTGCTACCAGCCAGTGTAATTATTTATATACCTTTAGATACTACGAAGGGTTTCGCTTGCGACGAGAGTATTCCTGCAGACCTGCTGTGAAGCTATAATGCACTTCTATCGAAAAGGGGGAGTAACGCAAAGATTTCTATCTCGATTTTATCTCGCACCTCTCAGGTGTCTTGGAGGCGCCGCTTCTGAATCAGTCTTTTATATTCAAAAAATACGATCTATTGTTTATTCATTTTACACTCGCATTATTCGCATTTCTTTCCAAATAACACACCACGCGGGTCTTTTATGTTATAGAAATTCTTTTTACTATTCCTTCCTCATGGGAAGCCCTAATACTAAAATTTTTCACATTTGATTTTTTAAGTAACTTTATGTTTTTTGACCTCAGCAATCTAAAAATAACACTTTTAAAAAATTTAGTTGTTTGTGTGAGTTTACATTTTTATAAATATGTCGGATACTTTAAGAGCTAAAGGGATGAATTTTTTTTTAAATTGTAGATCTCATTGGCGGACAAATAATGAGAGTACTTTGACACAAATTAATCAAGATTAACTAATTTTTTTTTGCATTAAAAAATTTTTTTGAAATTGTTTTTTGCGCATAACTTTTTAAAATGTTCAGAGATATGGAAATATTTTTCTTTCTTTGTATGCAGTTTTTAGAGACGCATCTTTTGAGCTATTAGTGAAAATTTTACTGTAATTCTATCAAAAGTTATTGACAGTTTGAAAATTGGAAAAAAATTCTTTTTACCATAACTTTTAAAAATTTTTAAATAATTGGAAATATTTTTCTTTCTTTGTATATATCTTTCTGAGACGCATCTTTTGACCCATTATTGAACATTTTACTGACATTTTCGCATAAATTATTAACATTTGAAAAATTCGAAAAAAACGTTTTTTGACTATAACTTTTTTAAATGTTTAAATAAGTAAAAATATTTTTCTTTTATTGTGTACAGATTTTAAAGACGCATCTTTTGTCATCTTAGCAAACATTCCACTGTAATTCTGTCAATAGTTATTGACACTTTAAAAATTCGAAAAAAACGTTTTTTGACTATGACTTTTTTAAATGTTCAAATACCTGAAAATATTTTTTTTCTTTGTGTAGATTTTTACAGGACAAATTTTTTGACCCATTAGCGAACATTTTACTATTATTCTAACCAAATTTATTGTCATTTTAAAAAATGGAAATTTTGAAAAATATTAATTTTTATGTTTTTTCGGTATTAAATTGTAATTTAAGTTTTAATATTTTACATCCATTTTATAGCCGCTTTAAAGACGTATCGAATGACCTATTATTGAATTTTGTACGACCTAAAATAAAAAAGTTATCGATATTTTATGAATTCAGAATTTAAAAAAAAAAATTATGTGTGGTCGATTTTGACAATTTTAAAATTGATTAAATCTTAGTAATAATTACTTACTATTAATGAAAATTAATTAAATATTATGAAATATTATCCACTATCATATTTTAAAGAATTCGAATTTATAAAATGAAATAATTGCATTTCATTTTAATAATAATTGGATTTACATATTCAAAATAAATAAATAAAGAACGGTAGAGTTGATGTTGAAATATTTGTTGAAAATATTGGTGGACAAAAAAAAATTCTCTCCCGCAGACAAATCGCATCATTTCTTTTGCCGTTTCGCTTGTTGGAATCCCCGAGGCATAATTTTATAATTATCCAATTCTAATACACTTTCGTGACAAATGCTTTACTTAAAGTTATGCTTTATAACTCCAGGCTTCTACATATATTTTGATTTACTGCATCCTTATTCCTTTCGCCATTTCGATTTCGAAACTATATATATATATATAGTGAAAAACCGGTTAATGATTAGACTACCCAATGAGAAATTCGATTATATATGCAGTCATTTGAATTGAAGAAAATATCAACTTCATTAGTGTCCCTGGTATATAAATGTATTTTTATTGTTATTTTATTAAGATAAAAGTTAATTGTACTTATAAATGTTGGTTGGTAAGAAAATAAAAGGCGCGCGTGATCCTCATATGCGGAGGTACTTATTTATATCCTGCGAATTAGAGTCTCCATCTCTCAGCAAAATGTCCAAGTCGCGGATCGAACAACTTCCAACCAATTCCATTAGATAGCGTTTCAAATTTTTTTACCCCTCAAATTTTTATTTTTTATTTTTTGAAAATTTCTTTTGAAAAATTTTCACTGGAAGTAAATTTTTTTTTGAAAATGAATCCCTTGTTTAAAAATTACCTTTTGGATATTAATTACGACTTTTTATCGTTCCTTATAATTTTTTTCATTTACATTTAAAGTTAATAGGTAAAGTTTATTTTAAGTACTTTTAATTATTTTAAAATAAAGTAATTAACAATTTTTCCAAGTATCATAAAATGTTTCTAAAAAATTGTGAAAATTGTTGAAAGTTATTTTTTTTTGAATGTTTCAAATATGAAATTTTGCCTGTGTTATATTATTCGATGTAAGAAAATTTGAGGAAAATTTACTAAAGTGGTAGTAGGAGTCAAACTCAGTCGATAAATCAGTTCTCGTGCTCGGTCGATGAGCACGACGGTGGTTTTGTGGTGTAACAGGTGGTTGAATTGCTCACTCTCTTCGTCCTCACTTTTTTATTCCTTTATTATCGGCAAAAACGAGGAGAGCTATCTCCAGCTTATGAACTCGGGCGGCGTTAAATGCCTCTTAAAAGGATAAAACATCTCACCGTACGATGCTCTTACTTTTCTCTTCGCCACTGCAACATTCAGGATTAAAATGAACTCCCTTTTTTTTATCAATATGAAAAAAGAACTTTTTCCCTTTTAATTCTTAATATCATTCTTTTCTAATTCATATTCGAATAATTATTATATACAAAAAATTACTTTCAGAGAATTAAATTGCTAATTAATTTGTTAATTAGTAATTAAATTTTTAGTTTGTATAAATAATTTTTAAATTTGAGAAAAATTTTCCCTTATTCTGTAAATTAAGGATAATAAATGAAGAAAATTTTTAAAGAAAATGAATTCATGTATTTAAATTCAATACATTGTTTATCACAAAACTGTGAAAGTTTATTAACATTGTTTGACAATACTGACCTCACTAGTTTTTTTTTTTTCGTTTTTATTGTGTAATTAAGGTACGCAGGATGTTCCTATTTACAGTTATTATTTACAATGCTTATTATCTCGTTGAGATGTTTTTTTTTTCTTTACACTTTGGGCAAATAAATCGTATAGAATATCAGAAGAAAAAACTATTATAAAAAATATAATATCGGGAAACGTAAAATGTATATAAAAAAAATATCACACTGAATACTTATAATTAAAGCAATCATTTTCAAGGAAAATTAAAAGTCTCAAAATATCCCTACATTCGTTTTTCTTTATCTTAGAAATATTTTTTATCGCATAACTTAAATCCTATATATTTTCAAAATAAGAAATTAACGAGCAAATTTCTTTTTTTTTGTTCTTTTTTTAAAGGCACTTCAACAATTCATTTTTATTATAAATTTAAAAAAGGAAAATTTCAAATTGTGAACTAATGAAATTATTCATAATTGTAAATTTGGCCTTAGAAACGTTTCAATTAACAAATAAGTACAAATTTCTTTACTTATTTTAATTGAAAATTGGTTGAGACGTTGATGAAAATATAAACACTGAGAAAAATGGATTGTTTTGTTTACAATATAGATTGTAATTAATGCAATACATTTGGTAGCAGTTAAAATGTAGTTTGTGATTAATACAATCGGTATGGTAAAATTTGCAATATCTATTGCAGTAAATACAAATCGTTCACTAGCATTTACAATATTGATTGTAATTATTCCAATTTATGTAATAGTAACATTGTTAGATAGTAATTACTAACATTGTAGTGAGTAATTAATACAATCTATTTAGTAAAATTTACCATACTGATGGAAATTATTAGAATTCATTTCATTGTAGTTTGTAATTAATACAATACGTATGTTAGAATTTACATTATCGATTGCAGTAAATAGAAATCATTTACTAGAATTTACAATGTAAATTGTCATCAATCCAATTCATGTAATGGTCATTGTAAATTTACATTGTAAATTTACATTGTAAATTTACATTGTAAACAGTAATTAACAGAATGCGTGTCGTAGAATTTATCATACTGATTGTAATTAATTCAATTCATTTTGCTTCATTTATATTGTAGATTGTTATTTATATAATCCGTATGGTAGAATTTACAATATCGATTGTAAAAAATACAAATAATTTAATAGCGTTTACAATACAGAATGTAATTTATACAGTCCGTACAATACAGATTGTAATTTATACAGTCCGTATGATATAATTTACAATATCGATTTCAAAAGATACAAATAATTTTTTAGCGTTTACAATATATATTGTAAATGATACAATCCTTATCGTAGAGTTTACTATACTGCTTATGATTAATTGAATTTATTTTGCTGCATTTAATTGTAGATTGTAATTTATAAAATCCGTTTGGTAGAATTTACATCGGTAATTTAACAATTTGTCCCTATTTGTAAATTCAAAAACTATATTGTAAATTGTACAATCCATTTCTCTGTGTATCGAATGTAATTTCTTAAACGTATTTAAAAAAATTTTTCAGCTCTCCAAGAATGGATGAGAAATTAAAAAAATTAACAGAAATATTTGATGAAAAATTTATCAAAATCAATAATCAATAAAAAAATCAATAATGTAAAACGGGTTTATAGTAAAATTTATATATATTAAAAATTAAAAGGAATGTTAAGTTAAGGAAAATTTTTGAAAAAACATGTTGGGGAAGATATATTCTTTTAGGAATTTAATAAATTAGTTATCCTATTGTCTATGATCACCAGGGTCTCCACATGTCACCATTTGATGATGGTCCAGCATTAGCCAAATGTCGTGTATTTCGTGGATCTCTGACAAAATTATTTCGTCCCGATAAATCTTCAGCTAATGCTGATGATGCACGTTCATTGTCTAGTCGAAAATAACCGACAGTTGCACTTGTTGATGCAATAGAATTCGATGGCTCTTGAAGTCTTGATTTCTTTTCGGAAATTAATAAAAGACCATCGGAATGATGTCGCTTTAAATTCTCCCTTTTCATAAGTGATGGTCGATTACATGTTTTCTCGGTGATAACTGACAATGGTTGCCTCAAAATCTGCGACCCATTAATGAGTTCTCCACCTGTTGAATGACTCGACGGTGTGAATGACTCGGAGCCGATGACCCGAGCGGGCGCCGCGGAACTATTGTCACTCTTGATGGGTTCAATAAAAATAGTCGTTGGTGATTTTCGATCGCTCGTTGAACTAATTTGGGGTTTTTGCGTTTCTGGCGATGATGATGATGATGATGAGAAACTCTTTGATGACGCTGATGGACTTTGTTCGGGAATTTTAAATTGATGTGGCGATTGAGCGTGGGGATATTGTTCGGAATTGTGACTCTCATCATAACTTGATGTTGATGTCGATGGACTCAATAGTGGACTGTGTGATCTTTGAACTGCCGTGAAGGCCGATGATGGAGCAATTCTCGCTGCATTTTCAGGCGCTGGGGGAAAGAATGGAAAATTTGCCGATATACCAGCGGATTGTGGTACAAGGAGAGCTAATTCACCAGTTGGTAGACGACTTGGAATTAGTTGAACGCCACTTGGAATTTGAATTCTCGCGCTGCCATTGTTGTTCTCGTCTCCATTCTGAAAGTCACTTTGAAAACCAACTTTGACTTCGGGATAGAGACGTTCTGGCATGTATGGCACGTAATGACTGTAGAATGGAGCAACTTGTTGAAGGTGGCTCACACAGTTGTTGAGATGTGAGACTAAACGTTGCTTGACGGCTGGCTCGACGTTCTCCAAATGACTCACGTATCGTGACACCTCGGTTGCGCATTCTGAGAAGCCTGTACGAAATTTTGTCAGAACTGCCGGATCAGTGGCAACGGCAGTGCTCAATTGTTGACGTTGAACTGTCTGCAAATGTTTCACTGTCATTTCCAAAATGTCAGCCTTCTCCAATTTTGAGTGTCTAGTTGGCTGCAATTAAACAAGAAAGCAATTAGACATTTTTCAATTATTTCCAATTTCAGTAATTTAATGTAAATTTCAGTAATTTAACGATTTCAAGTTCCTTAGGGTTAATAGTTCATAGTAACCCGCGCAGAAATTGCTCCACTTGAAATAGGGCTTTAGCAAGGCTCTAACTAGTTTTCCTAGTTTCTTGCAAGGCCCTATTTTAAATAGGGAAAAGTGGGGAAATTTCTGGAATCGACGGGAATTTAAAAAATTAATTTTTTTCAAAATTGTTTGCTAAAAATGATTCTGATCCATAAAAGGTTTAAATCTACAATAATAATTACCGACCCAAATAATAATAAACCAATTTTCAAATAATCAATTTTGGTTTGAAAGCAGAAATCTACTGTATTTTTTTCGAAAGGTAAGAGACGATTACCTTCGTTGGGAAAGTAAGTTACCGACGAACGATTATGGAAGTTTGCTTATCCGTTTACCTACCCGAGGGATCGTTGGTAAATCAAGTTTTGAAAAATCCATTTTGCAAATTTTAATTCTTAGGAGAATATTTTTAATTTGTTTCATCTATATTGGAAATTTTCCTAAATTTTCAATTAGTTTGTTTGTAAATTTTTTGTTTTGTTTTCTTTTTGTTTAAGTTTATAAAATTTTAGTATCAGTATTTATTAGTATTTTAGTATTATTTTCAGTATTAAAATTTGTCTAAAGTTCAAATTTGACACGCCTATGATGTAAGAATGAATAGAAAGGAGTCGAATTTTTTTTTGAAAGGAACCGCTCGACCTATAATTGAAATAAAGTCCCGTCGTGGGAATCGTAAACCCGTTATATGTATATATATGTATCGGTCCCATGAATCCGTTTTTCAAATTCACGTGAAAAACTGGTCCGTTTTTTGAAAAATTCAGGTGGGATTCCCTTTAAAAATGATGGAGAAAAAAAACTCTTATAGCCCTTTAACCACCAACAAATCTCAATGGTGATTCAGAGCCCCAAGATCCCATTGTGTCCAGACTATTCTCGAGATTTGTATCCTCCGAGAGCTTAGCATTCGCATTTTTATGTTGAGCTCACAGCTCACCTTGACAATGAAGCGTGGGAGTCTCGGTTACACATATATAGCATTTTTATCATAAAAGAGTTGCTTTTCCGTGGGAATACCATTCAAAACGTGATGTTTCACTAATCGACTTTTCTCCCAATGTTGATTTTTTTTGGCAAAATTGGAAACAAATGGAAAATTATTTTGAAAAATTCAATCTGATTGAAATATAGTAAAAAAATAAGTTTTTGTTACTTTTAGAGAATCAGGAAGAAATTTCGTTTACACACAATATAATTAACGAGAAGTTATTACTTAATTAAAAGGGGAGAAGTGGAAAAAAACAGGATCGGAATAATATCTCACGCGGAGGAAAAAAAAAGATTTCTCGACACCCTTTTTCCAAAGGAGATCGAAGACAAGGCACCTGCTATTGGAAACAGGGGGATAAAGGCGGTCCATCCCTCTGTGCCGATCGCAGCATCCGAAAGCTCAGGATCCTTAAAGATGATACGGTCAACAAAAGAGGTTGTAATCTGAGATGAGTTTTTAATAATTATTTTTAGGCACCCAGTTCCCACGAATGTGGGAGGCGTTTTCGAGATTGAGAAGAAGAAAGAGAGAGAGAGAGAGAGAGGGCGCAGGCAAGGGTGAGAAAATAATGCTACAGAGGAGACAAAAAAAAAAGAAGCAAAGATGGACAACGGAGCGAAGCAGGTCGCGGAAGTCATCTGAAAGTGGTCCATCCAAGAAGGTCTCTGAAATCTTCCCGACTCCTGCTCTCCATTTATATTATATACAAATTTTACACTATGAATTTACTCTTTTATTTTTTCGTACTGCTTGAAGTCGAAAAGAATGAGCGACAAAAAAGTCACACAAGTTTCTCATAATATTTCGTGAGAAAAATACTTTTGGGAAAAGTATCTTCCTTTTTATTCCTCTTGTATATTTTTTAGAAGAATTTTTCTTTTATTAGACAAATTTTCCTCTTTCACTAATTTCAAGGAAAAAGTGGAAAATCTCTGTCTCATGAACTGAAAACAAGACTTTTCCTTTTACCTTTTTTTAATTCTATATTCGAAAGATTGATTAATAAGGTTAGTTTAAATAAACCAGCCTCGATGTATTGTGAGTGTATTTTTTGCCTGTACGACCCGCTATAGGCTGAATGAAGAGGCAAATTGTGAGAGCCGCTTGTCTCGTTATGCTTGTCTGAGAAATCAATCTCGCCTGGATAGTGTTACATGTCGATACAGGATCTCGCAAAATTGTCCGGACGCTGGGAATGTTTTTTGAAAAAGGATGCGATTGAATTTTTTTCTCATTTATTATATTATATTTTAAGAAATTTCAGATTTTGAGATTATCAACTACTTTGATAGTGAATTTTAATTTTTAAATATTTATTCATCTAATAAGATCAACTTCCTATTTTAATTTATTCATCTAATAAGATCAACTTCCTATAATATTTATAAATTATAATAATTACTGTGAAAATATTGCAAGGAGAAAAAAAGTAGATTACTAAATTTTTACCGGAAGACAATCCAATAGGATTCAGTATATATATTTGTGTCAAGAAATGGAAAGTTGACAAGGAGAGCCTTTAAAATCGGATGCTCCTGAAATTTCTTTAGCACCCTTTTTTCTTCCATCGGATCGAGTGCCATTGTATACTCGCGTGGGACAGTATTTCGTAAACGTGATTTTTTGTGTGTGTGTATATATATATATGTATGAAACGGGCCTTATTCGGATCGTTTCCCACGCCGAGGCATCTAAAACACTAAAACAAAACCTGGCCCAAAGCCTCCCCCCTCTCCTCTCCTCTCGCGTCCCCCCTTTATCAGAATCTAAAAACAAATGCCATCAAACAGGATGAGAGACCCCCCCTCGAGAGACTGATCAAACATTTATTATGTATATTAAATTATATATCTTGTTATCCAAAAGATAAAGCCGCCTTGAAATCGGAAATTTTTGAATTTTGAAATCAATATTAAAATAAGCGCATATGTGTAACTTACGTCTTTTTTCATTGCTTCAAGAATGAGACTCTTCAATTCATCCAAACATTGGTTAATTCTTGCACGTCTTCTCTTCTCCATTATTGGCTTGTTACTCTAAACAGAAATAAAAATCGTTTTTTAAAATCACTGTATAATATTTAAATTTAAGCTGATTAAGCAATTGGAAAAAAGCACAATTTCTATTGTAACACTGAAAAAAAAATTTATTTGAATCAAATAATGGAATTACTTGATTATTATCAATTAATATTAGTTTTTATCAAACAAATTTTATTTAAGTCAATTATAAATGGTATTTGAGTCATTTGAATGGTATTTGAGTTAAATAAATAGTATTTGAATAAATTAAATTTTATTTGAGTCAATTGATCGGTATTTCAGTTATGTACATAGTATTTGAGTCAATTAAATTTTATTTGAGTCAAGTATAAATGGTATTTGAGTCAATTGAATTTTATTTGAGTCAATTGGATTTTTTTGAGTCAAGTATAAATGCTATTTGAGTCAAATGAATGGTATTTGACTTAAATAAATAGTATTTAATTCAATTAAATAGTATTTGAGTCCATTAAGTGGTATTTGAGTGAATTAAATGGTATTTGAGTCAATTGAATTTATTTTGAGTCAAGTATAAATGGTATTTGAGTTGAATAAATAGTATTTGAGTCAATTGAATTTTATGTGAGTCCATGAAATGGTATTTGAGTCAATTGAATGGTATTTGTGTGAATTAAATAGTATTTGAGTCAATTAAATAGTATTTGAGTCAAGTATAAATAGTATTTGAGTCAAGTATAAATAGTTTTTGAGTCAATTGAATGGTATTTGAGTCCATTAAATGGTATTTGAGTGCATTAAATAGTATTTGAGTCAATTGAATTTTATTTGAATCCACTTAATGATATTTGAGTCAATTAAATGGTATTTGTGTGAATTAAATAGTATTTCAGTCAATTAAATAGTATTTCAGTCAAGTATAAATGGTATTTGAGTCAATTGAATGGTATTTGAGTTAAATAAATAGTATTTGAGTCAATTAAATAGTATTTGAGTCCATTAAATGGTATTTGAGTGCATTAAATAGTATTTGAGTCAATTGAATTTTTTTTAGTCAAGTATAAATGGTATTTGAGTCAATTGAAAGGTATTTGAGTTAAATAATTAGTGTTTGAGTCAATTAAATAGTGTTTGAGTCAATTGAATTTTATTTGAGTCAATTAAATGGTATTTGAGTCAATTAAATAGTATTTGAGTCAATTAAATAAGAGTATTTGAGTCAATTGAATTTTATTTGAGTCAAGTATAAATGGGATTTGAGTCAATTAAATGGTATTTGATTTAAATAAATATTATTTGGTTCAGGTTTGACTGCATTGTCATATATAGAGAAAAATTACATTCTTTTAATTGAATTATTATTGGCTTCTTTTCTCTATATTATTATAACAAAACCTACAGTTTTCAAAAATCAACAATAAAATTGTTATACTTATAATAATTTAAATTTATTATCTGTTACAGATGGCAGCATATGCACTTTGGCGAATAATGGTGAGTTAATTTTTAATGATTTAAAAGATGTTATTGCTAATAAGAAATTTATTGAGAAGTCACGCGATATTTTTTGCTAAATTGCAAACGTAATTTAGTTCCATTTACGACTGCACTCCGAACTTGATCCGTGTGTTTTGCTCGAGTGAAGTAAGTCACGTGTGCATGCAATCACACGTGACTGTATACAAAATCTGCTTACACTCTCGTTTTTAAATTACGTCTTTAGAAATTACTTTTTCTTATTCTGTTCTGACGAATAAAAAAAAGAAGCGTAATTTCTTATGTGAATTACATTTGCTTTAGAGAAAATTGTACTTTTCTTGTACAAAGAATGAACCAAAAGGTTTCATTTTAAAGGTGAAATTTATCACATTAAAAGAGGGGATTTTTCTAATTAGACAATTTAATATTTTCATAGTAATTTATATTATATATTTTATTTATAATTTTCTATTTATAATATATAATGCTAAATAATTTTAGTACCCTTCTTAATTCTGCTTTTGACATTCCCGATTGTGATTGTTGTTCAAATTCCTCGTCACTTGCTGACATTTTGTACTTGAAGTAATCCACCATTTAGAGAGAAAAAAAAATTAACACTCACTGAATTTTTTTTCTTTTTGTTTCTTACTGAAACATTCACTTTATAATTTGGCAAAAATTCGCACTCTTCATCGACAATAATGTTCGATGAGGCACGACACAAACAATTCTCAAAAAAACTAATCACAATCACTTGAAATAATTTATTTTTTTCCCACACACAATTCAAGGTGTTCTTGAAATTTGCAAAATTCTTTTCTCCTTTCTTCGATAAAATGGAAAATATTGCAAACAATCTTCCAAGTTTCTTCGATTAAGAAGTAAAAGCTTATCCTTCATAGATATGTTGTTAGGTTGAGAGAGGATATCCTGAGCAAAGCTTGAAGGGTGACTGTTTGACGTTTTCGAATTCGGTGACCGCATGCCGATGCACTCATCGTGTTTTTGGGGTGGGGGACATATCCTCCGGGAGAGGGAGAGTCCTGAACTTTTAAGAGAGCGATGAAGAGAGGGGGGCCCCTTCCGAGACCATCAGGGACCAGACCTGTTGATGTGTGGGAATTCACGCCACTCGTCTCCATGGGACGTTGTTGTATATATATAGAGAGAGAGACGAACCTTCCGATTGGCTTAGCCTTCCTCTTAAATTTGACATTCGGTGGGAAAAAAACATCCCATTTGACTAAAAGGTTCATCAACTGTTACTAAATGGTGGGTGAGAAAATTAGTCATTTTCATTTTCTTGAATAAATTACGAATTCTACCTTGAAGCGGAAAATTTGTAATTACTGCACTTTTTTTTATAATTTATTGTTCGCATCGAGACTTTGGTAATTTTTTATTTATTTATTTATTTCTTATTTATTGTTAGTAAAATCTTAGATGACTTTATTCTTCGGAAATTTGTATAAAACTAAAAAATAACTAAATATTAGTAAAAAAGAAACTAATAATTAGTAAACATATAACTAATCATTAGTAAAAATAACTAATAATTAGTAAAAATAACTAACAATTAGTAAACATAACTAACAATTAGTAAACATAACTAATAATTAGTAAAATTAACTAATAATTAGTAAAAATAACTAATAATTAGTCAAAATAACTAATTTTTAGTAGAAATAAGTAATAATTAATAAAAAATAACTAATAATTAGTAAAAGTAACTAATATCTAGTAAAAATAACTAATATCTAGTAAAAATAACTAATAATTATTAAGAATAACTAATTATCAGTAAAAAATAATTTATAATTAATAAAAGCAACTAATTTTTTGTAAAAAAATAACTAAAATATAGTCAAATTCGTCTAATTGGATTACTTACCAAAACTTTTATTTATTTTCTCATAACCCAGAAGTAAATTCAACTAGTAATGAGTTATTTTTTACTAATTTATTAGTAAAAATGTTTCTATTTGAGTCAGTGACTGATTTTTTGCTATTAAATTGGTTTCTTCAAGTACAATAATTTTCTCTAAATCTGAATTAGTTAAAAATAAATAATTGTCAGTAAAACGTAGCTGAACTTTTGTTTTAACAATTAATACAGATAATAACTAATTGTTAGTAAAAAAAACTAATTTTAACTAAAAAATAGTCAAATTCGACTAATTTGATTACTTACTAAAAATTTTAGTTATTTTGACAGAACCCAAAAGTGAATTCAACTAATAATGAGTTATTTTTAACTAATTTATTAGTAAAGATATTACTATTTAATTCAGTGACTGATTTGTTGCTATTTAATTGGTTTCTTCAATCATAATAATAATTATCTCTAAATCCGAATTAGCTTTAAATATAAATAATTGTCAGTAAAATTTTGGCTGACTTTTTGCTTCGGAAAACAGTAAAAAAAACTAATTTTTAATAAAAAAAACAAAATAGTCAAATTCGACTAATTCGATTACTGAATTACTTATAAGAAATTTTGGTTATTTTGGCAAAAGCCAAAATTATTATGCAAAATTATACAATAAATACATAGTAAGTTATGTGTATAAAGGTAAATTTTGTGGAATTAAAAATATTTATTTTCAGTGAACAAATGTTGATAGCGGCGGAGCATAAAAGCATGCACATGCAGCTTTCTTTCTCTTTTTCTGAGAGAGAGAAAAAGAGAGAGAGAGAGAGAGAGAGAGTAAGAGAAGGAGTGTAGGGTCAAAGAAGCGTGTGAGTGCATAGGTGTGCACACGTCATAAGTGTGGCTGGCGTGCGCAATGCAACCCAATGAGTCCTGTGCATACCTTTACAGATATGGGGTTCACCATGAGAATTCAAAACGCTTGCATTTCTTTTATTCGTATTCTTCAATAATTTCCAGACCCCAAAAATATTTTAAACGATAATAATGCCTTGTACATAATATTATAATGAAACAAAACGTCCATAATAATACAAAACCGGAAGTACTTTAAAAAATAGAAAACAAAAAACATATTTTTATTTATTTATATAAAATATTTCAAAAAAATTGTTCCGATTTAAATTCTCTTCTCGTTTTAAAAAAATGTTTCAGTAATAAAGAAAAAATAATAATAAAATTAAACCAAAATATAAAAATAAAATAAATAATGAAAGTAATAAAAAAAACTAGGTTAAAAGTATAAGAACAATTTTTGGAAAATTTATTTTTAGAATGTCTTCCTTTTTGTTGTATATATCCTATAAATATAACAAATGATCGTAAACAAATTTTTTTTTATGGAATAATTTCTGATTGGCGTTCGGCACGCTTACGCGTTTATATTTTTATGTTTTCGTATATATAACGCTTATAAAACAATAAAAAAAATAGAAGAAGAAGAAGAAAATCGCAATAATAATATAGTTTTGCAAGGACCGGGATAGAGGGAGGATAATAAAAATTGCTAGAGAGTAAACATTTACATTGTATTGAGTTGACAAATCGCAAAATCAGTTACAGCAATTCTGTACCCTCAAGAGGCAATAATGACGTTGGCAATAAACGGATAAAATTTTACGATCCACGATTATTGGTGAAGGAAAACTTTTACTTTTAGGATCGTTTCAAACTCCGAAGACCTTCCCGGTGTCGTATTTTTTTTGATTTATTTCACACTGTACTTAACGCATATATATAGTTAAAAAGCAATGTTTTCGATTTTTCAAATAAAGTTTAGAGAAAAATTCATTTTTTCGATTTTTAATTTTAAAAATTGAATTGAAATTGAAAATTTTAAAAATTGAAAGAAGAATTTTAATTTCTGATCTAATCTTTCAGTGGAAAAAATTTATTATTGTTTAAACTTTAAAGTTGAAATTCACTTTGGGTATTGTTGTCATGAGTATAATAATAAAGAGGGGGGCTAAACAGCAGATGGACACTTGAAAATGGAGAAAATGAAACGAAAAGTGAAAAGCAGAGATCACAGATAGTCGAAAATAATAATTGTGAATTATGAAACGTATAGTCTCGAGTTAATATTTGGGGTCAAATATTTAACGTTTATTTGTACTTCATGTCTTTATTCAAAAGTCCTCTCGGCTTTTCATACCTCTGAATTCAAAATACCAAAGCAAAAATCTAAAGAGCCTCTTTGACCAAAAGTCCGATTCGCCGATTAGGAATTGAAATTCGTAACCCCTTGGGAAACAGGATGTGGATCGATTCTGTCAGGAAAAAAAATTTTTTGCAGCTGGCGTTATTAAAAAACTCTCAAAGCAAATGCTTTTTTGCCAATTTTTATTTAATTTTCAATAAGGAAAATTTTTTGTAAAACTTCAATACATCTGAAAAGTTATTTTTCGACATTTTTTTCCCTCTCACTCTTTCGATTCAGAACCGACAAATTCCTCGAGTTGATGATGTTTGCCATAACTGAATGAACTGTTACCTCGAAAATTAGTAGAGTAATTATTTCTTTGAGTTTGACACCCACCAAGGTATGCATTTTGGGACCTGTGTCCGTTACTCATCGCTGAGGGTGAAAAAAAAATATATCGGTGGTTTATGGTTTTATTACAGGGGTAATAGTCCATCATAATCTGTTACGCTAAACTGCATCTTTGTCCCTGAAAAACGCTGGTGTCCATCATCGCAGCTCTCGGCGCTTAACGGATGATGAGTTTAAAAGAAAACTCCGCCGTCCCTTCCGGA
Source organism: Leptopilina clavipes (assembly GCA_001855655.1). Classification (NCBI taxonomy): domain Eukaryota; kingdom Metazoa; phylum Arthropoda; class Insecta; order Hymenoptera; family Figitidae; genus Leptopilina; species Leptopilina clavipes. Next base: position 9,897 of record JUFY01017385.1, on the reverse strand, counting down.
ACCTCAGACTGCTGAGCGATTTTTCAACCGAAACCAAATTGCACAATGTTAATATGACAGTTGACCTTGGATGTAGGTACATTTTTCTTCCAGTAGTAATAAGTAGTTTAAGTTTTTTTCTCTCGTTCACATTTGCGTCCTTGAGTTATGATGGAGGAAAAAAAATCCAACACTAGAAGTTCAAAAATCTTCACAGTTAATTATTATGTTTAGAAATTTTCACCTTAAAAATTAGTCAGTATTTTCGAATTCCACACCCAGTGAAAGGATAAAATTTTCTCTCAGAGCTAAAAAAGGCGTTTTTTCAAATTTTGTTTATTTCTATTACCAAATTATTTGCTTCAAATGAAAATATTTCCAAAGCAGTGAGTTATCGCGAGTTATCAGCTGATCGGAGAATGCTCCGCCATTTTTAAGCATGCGCGCGCCGACTCGCACGTTTTTCTAATGATTGAACATGAAATTTTTATTTATTTCTGAAAAAAGCAATTGTGTTTTCCTTTTTGAAAATAACTTGAAAATAAAAATGTGTGGAAATTAACGATACCTAATCTTTTTTTTTCTTTTTGGGAGGTCAATCTGTTTTTAATTTTTTTGTTCCCATGAGTTGTTGTAATTTCCCATAAATATTCGTGTTAGCTGTCATTACGGAAGGAGTTCGGTCGAGTGTCGTGACCTTCTCATTAACCCCCCTCTCTGTATATAGGCGAAGGAAGAGATGCTTTTGCCTGGAACGTTTCGCTTGACCACAAAACCTCTCGAGAGAGATCAAGGGGGAAGGCGAGTCGCTCCTAAATTTGGAACGCCCACGCTTATATACTTTCTTGAGAATCCCGGTTGCACCTGCAACCCTGGGATCCTCTCACGCAGAAGGAAACTGTGAGATTCTCCTCTTCCGGTGGCAACTCCGGAACAAAGTTGAACGCTGCCCGTTATGCACATCCTTAATAATTTATTACAATTTTGTAATAAAAGCCTTGTGGTCGACTTTATGTTCCATAAGGACAGGAATCATTTTCTCTCTTTCTCTTCCACTCTCTAACCCTTTTTTTCAACGAAAAGGCACCCAAATTTCTTATATTCTTTAAATTGCATATAATTGCATCTATTATGCAATTACGTGTCGTGTTGAATGACCCTCACGTTATTCAGAATATTTCGTAAGAAACAAAATAACACCTTCCCCAAAAAATCGCAAATGTTGTGTAATAAAAAATTTTTTTCATTCGAATTATTTATTTTCCATAAATGTTTTAAATTTTAAGTTTTAAATTTTCACAAATTTATATGATTCAAAATAACAGATTTCTTGTTTCTTATCAAATAGAAATTTACTTGAACTATATAAAAGTAATGAAAATAATTTCTATTTTTTATTATATTTTTTTTAAACTGTAAGGTGTAAATGAAATAATAATTTCTGTGTTTGAATCAAATATATCATTCTTTGACTAAAAAAAATTAATTTATTTGATACGAAAAAATATTTATTTGATAATCAAGTATAATCTATTATTTGAATCAAATAGATTTTTTTCTGTATGTCAATAGGCATAATTATTAATTATTATAAATATTATTATAGTATTTAAAATTTACATAATGAAGTATATTCAAATTTATTTTTCATTGGGTATAAAATTATAAATATTTATAATTTACATAATTATGAATATTTAATTATACTTATATACTAATTTATTGACTTTTTATGGTAAATTAAAATTTTTATGTATGTATTTTTTACATCAAGCGATTTAGATTCGTTTTAATCCGAAAAGGATAAATTGCATTACAATATATATTAGTAATGAATATTTAAGACGTAGTGCAATCGTTTGACTCATTAGAAATGAATAGATGAGGCATTTAAAATAGGAAATCTTTTCTTAATTTGGACCACCCTCATGTTTCACTAAAGAGCCCACCTGCAACTGATCCCTTTGGGGTCTAGAAAGACTCATCTTTTTTACCAAGGTGGGAACTTCAATTCTTCCACAACTTCCTGTCGTAAAGCTGAAAAATATCGTACGGTTCATTATTTTAATAGTTTATTGCATTCCGCGACTAAATTTGCCGTATTTCCGAATATTATGTCGATTTCGTCTTTAAATATATAAGTTTCTAAAGGGATGTGAATATTCTGCTTAGAAAAAAAAAACAATTCCTCGAGGGAGGAAAATTGACAGATGATGAATTATGAAAATATTTTTTAAAATGCGGACAAAAAGTGACAAATTTGAAAGGGGAATTTTGTGGGAGAAAGAAATATAAAAATACTTTGACTTTTTTTTAGAATTAAAGGATTTTTTGTATTTTTTTTTAGTTTAGAAACGTGGGACTAACATTTTAAATATATGTTTTATTTTATCAATGATTACTTGACAAATATTTACAATCAAACAAATATTTATTTGTATCAAATAAATTTTATTTGTATCAAATAAATTTTATTTGTGTCAATTAAATTGCTTTGAATTTAAATACAGAAATTATTGATTCAATTTCAAGATTATTATGGATAATTCAAGTTTAATTGATTTGGATAAAAATTATTTAATTCAAGTAAATATGAATATTTGAATTAAATAATTGATAATAGAAAAGTAATCGATTATATTTGAATCAAATAAATTTTTCTACAGTGTAGATATATACTTTTTTTTGTGTGTGTCTACGTGCTGTCAAAATTATTTCAATATAAGAAACGCCCATTTACCATTACTAAAATGAAACTGGATCAAATCGTCTATCGAAATTCTTTTGAACCGTGAGTTATAAAGTGCAACACTATATTGAATTCAATCAGGTCAATGGATTCAAAATCTTGTATAGTGTACTTATATATATTACGGTGGGAATTAGGTCATATTCACCGGACACAGAAAACATGGTTAGATTTTTTCCTAATCTCTCAAATATACATTTAAATTCCACTCATTTCTTACATAACAAAAATTTGATTTCAAACACTTAATTTCGAATAAGAAATATCGAAATTCCATTTAAAGAAAATGGAATTATTATATTCTGTGATGAGTAAATTATGAAAATTGGTCCTAACTGGTTCCTATCTATTTTGCCCTATCAGGCCCTATGTTGGCAATGTATAGCAATTTATTAAATTTGATTACAGATAAAAATAAATATGAAATGATTATTCCAACAATGGTTATAACAATAATTATTTGTTTAAATAATTTGAATATTTAAACTGATTACTCTAGGTAGGGCCAAGTTAGGACCAAACTATTATATTAACTGGTACTGCCAAGATAGGACCATTTTACGCCCAATAATCATTTCAGGCATACCTTGGCGATTTGTAACAGGATAACTTAAATGTCAATTTTCCATAAATGTTTCTTTTTAAATATATACAGAAATTTCCAAATAATTCAAATTGATAATTTTTTGCAATATTCGCTTTTTATGGGTGAATTTTTTTTCTCCCTGACAATAAATGCAGCAAAGAGACAATAAAAAATACAATCTAAATAGAAAAACTGTGACAGTATTTTTAATATGAACATCCGGAATTGGTATATGTATATTGTTATCATTACCATTATCCGGATCTAAAAATTGAAAAAATGTTTCTGTCCCCCATTCGTGTGACTCAAGGTCGAGGCCTCATAATAAACTCATAGGTATTGTTTGTCAAGAGAAATGTGTTCAGCATGTGCAGATATCGTCGTGTTTTAATCTACCTCATGGCATCATCGATTCAAGGCCTGCAGGAGTAATTGCTCCCCTTATAAACCCCCCTCCCCCCCCACCCCTGCGTGTGCAGTAGCCACCCCATTTTCACTTTGGTGCGGGTCGAGGTACGCATATTCCCTTCCGGAATGATCCTTACTTTGCAAAACTTGGAGGAGAAATAAGAAAAGGGGGGAATCACCTGGCGACGGTTCCCACGTTTCTGCGATAGTCCCT
>JUFY01017338.1:0-13021 GCA_001855655.1 Leptopilina clavipes | reverse complement strand
AATTGGTTATTTGTATCAAATAAATTTTTTTTTCAGTGTGTCATTGTTCTTTCAATCACGCAGAGAAATTCGATTGAAAATTTTGGATCTCAGTACTAGTAATTCAGATCTCATTCCCAAACTAGTCTACCTTTGCGGCTCCAGGATGAAAAAATAAGAAATGAGTGGTAAAAGGTTTAAAGCACGTTAATAGCCTTAACATGTTTTCGTTCATATGCACCCTTATAGACGGAACAAAGCGGACTGAACATATTGATAGGCGCTCCTGGGCGGAGTCCAAAACAAATCTAGTGCTGAGTCCCATACTGACTATAATGTAAGCAGAGCGGTGTGGATCGTTTCAATTAAAATTTAATGGAATATATAGAATCTTTTAGTAATCTATATTATTACTTTTATTAGTCAAAACATTCAGATTTGTTGCAATTATTAGTAAACTATCCATTTATCATTATTATTGATTTATGACTCTATAAAAAATATATTTACTTTTATTGTAATATTTAATTTTAAACTAAATATAAAATCTAAAAATGAAATAATTAAAAATATTAGAATATTTTGGATTTTAAGAAACTTCTCATTGGGATTTTTATTATCCTTATTCAGATATTTAAACATCGAATCTCTTTGAAAATTAAATTCGAATCCTTTGCCATTTTAATTAAAGGATTTGTTTTTAAATGTTTAAAGAAAGATTTCGTATTTAAATATCTATAAGAATAAATAAAAATCCCAATGTAAAGATTTTTAAAATTCAAATTATTCTATATATTTTTAAATATTATTTCATTCTAAACTTTACATTCAGTTTATTGAATATTACAATAAATTAATAATTGTTAAATTTGTAGTATAATACATTTATTTTTAAATATATATATTTAGTTGTTTAAAAAATGAAAATTATCTCAGGTTTCAATTATTTATTTTTAAATGAACATTTATAAATTATTATTTATAAAGTTTTCGTCGTACAATTGAACGAAAAAAATAACTTTTTAGGAAAAGAACTATTTAAATATTTAAATCCATTTTTTAAAAATATATTCTCTCCCATCATTTAACCTAGTTTTATGTGAAACAATACTTGCTAATATTTTCTGCCAAGTCAGAACAGTGCAAGTTGTATCACTATAACTTTTTATTTCAAACGCTTGAAAATGTCGAGAATAATAACAATGATTTAAGACTTTTGTAACAGCTAATACTTTATAAGTACTTTCTAATAAAATAATAAAATAATAATCATTTCTATAATCGTCCATTTTAGTAATCAAACCAGCACTCACAAATATTCAAGATAGTATTAAAATTAAAACGACACGACGCGATGTTACAGTCAAAAACACAGGAACTGTGAAAACTGGTGAAAACGCCGGCGCAGGCGCGTTTCTAATTCTCTGTGTATTCAACTCAACCCTAAACTGTTTGGGAATGAATCTGATTACTCTTGCACTAAGCAATCCATTTTAAGTGAACGTTGATACACAGTTTGTAACAAGTGATCAGCTGAATTAAAATAAATGTAAATATAATAATTATACTCAATTCCTTGCAATCTTGAATTAATTATATTTTCAATGATATTGAAATGTACACAATTAATGCGACTGGTAATACTAAATTCAAGTGAGATTACATTGTACAATAGAACACCATCATAATATGTGTTTAATAATAATTCCTTTACTAATTAAAACAAATCACGGAATCTGAAAGTACTCAAGCAAAGGAGAATATTAGCGTTTACTAAAATATTTAGAAATGATCTTAATTGATAATCATTACTAAACTTTTTGGGATAGAAACCTAAAATTTATCATTTCTTCCTACGGTAATAGAAATTATTCAAATTATTTTATACTCAGTCCGAAATCTGAATTTTCATTTTTCTCCGTGCGCATATAACTGAAACTGAACATAACAGAATGAGATACTTATATCCCGTCGATTTCATCTCGTTAACGAGCGATTTTTCATGCCATCTAGGCGGACAATTGCAGAATTATATTGGCGCGAAATTCAAATTTAAAACGGAAAAGTAAACTAAAATAACTCTTGAACTAATATTGGTCCAATTTTTAAATTCGAGACTTGGTTTGTAGTTCTACATTCGCAGTCTGGTTAATGTTAATATTGTAATTGCGGTTTATTTTAACTATATAGAAATTATTAATTTGCTTTCAAATAAAGCATGAAAAATGTCTAAATTTTAGAGTCCGTATAAATAAAAATGACAGTAAAGGAAACATTGTGATGTTATGGTGAATACTAAGAATGCAAATTGGTAAAGCTTTGGGGAATTAGTTTAGCTCCTCCCAGAAATTAGGAGTATATGTCTGCTTGTGACGAATGTTTTGTAATCTTGTTTACTTGGTTCTGTATATAACACTAATGATTAATTGCAATGTTAGGCAAAAATTATTTTTCAAACAAATTTCTTCCCTTTTCATATGGAAATTTATGATACTTATGGGTGTTGCACTTCTGTAACGTAAACAAACTCCACGTTTGCTTCGTACTTTTATCTTCATATATATAGATAAATATTGGGTGTAAATTCCAACAAAACATATTGGTATTTAAATAAGATGCAACGCTACTCTTATTTTAATATTTTAAAACATTAAAATCAGACTTAATAAGTTTAGTTGCGTATCTTAAAATAAGACTTCTTTCCACCCTTAAAAAATAATGTTTCGATACTGTTTAAAAAGAAACTGTTATACATATATATTTCGTACTATAATAGCGGCTGTTAAATAAATTCATTTTTAAGTTTTAACTAAATTCGAAGTTACAAATAACAAATGACGTTCCTAATCTTTATTTCCACTAAAGTATATATATATATTTACCACAAATGATAAGCAAATTTCCAATACCATTATTTATGTTAACTATAGATTAGAAACTTGATTTCGTTTTTAATAAATTTCTCCAAATTAAATATATACGTTTATTTGTTTTTTTTCTATTATCTATATATTTTTTGTTGGCAATTTATATTTTTTGCTTTTAATTTTTCTTTTTGCAAAGTTTTCCTTTTATAAATTATTTTTCTTTTGGTATTATCAGAATTCTTATTATTTTTCTTTTGGTTATTATCAGAATTCTTAAGTTTAGAAGCATTTGTCAAGTCCATATTTGAGAATTAAGACACTTTGAAGTCCCTCAGGAAAGAAATCCGCCCCTTAAACGCCTCCGTATAATCATCGATAATATCTTTCATTCATTTACCATTTTAACCAGACGTGAACAGGCCTGATGGGTATTTATATATATTTAAAGTGTAAATCCTTTTCGGGGAAAATTATTTTCAAGTTGGCTTATTATTGTAGTTTATTTTATCTCAACGCAATTTTCTGTGTTTGCTGATAATTAGGAATATATTTTTTTAAATAAATTTTTATTTAATGAGAACCACTGAAAAAGTGGTAAAAGGGGTAAGGGGGGAGTTAAACCATGAGCAAAGAGTTTAACGAAGAAATATCCTACAAGTCATTTAAATAACAATCCGTCGCTGCGATATTTTATGAGAGTTTCATAAGGAAATGCGCCCGACGTGCCTTGAAATTATTCTTCATGCAAAGAGGGAATGTATTGAATTGCACGCACAATATGACCTAACACAGAAAATTGTCGTGTTGAATTAAAATAAATAAAAACAATTAAAATAAATAATTAAATAATTAAAATATAAATAAATAATAATTAAAATAATTTTTTGGTTTACTTTTTATATGAAAATTTTGCTATTTGATTTCGTAGTTCTGAAATTTTTTTAATTATATTTAACAAAAAAAAAAAAATTGAACGTAAAAAAATCTTACACTTTGACATCCCCTTAAGAAAAGAAAGAAGTCTTGTATTAAGTTGCAACGTATGACATTCACAATCTTTAAGGCCATGTAAAAGTAGTTGCAATTTTTCTATTGAACTGCAATGAAAAAATCGCAACGACTTTGACATGCCCTTAATAAAATTAAAAATTGCTCAACTGTTACTTCCTTTAAGAACAAATATTTATTAATCTAGAAAGGAAAATATTTTTTTCGTCTTTTATAGGTTTTGTTAAAATACCTAAAATTTCTGGTAAAATTCAATTAGTCAAATTTGACAATTTTTTAAATTATTTTCTACTAGAAATTTGTTATTTTTTACTAATTGATAAAAGAAAAAGTCAGCCAAGATATTAAGAATTAGTTATTTTTATAACTAATTTAGATTTAGACGATGGAAATAGACATTAATTGTTTTAGTAAAATAGAAGAATTGAAAATTGTTTTGAAATATGTCTATAATAATGGAGGGAATTATTTGAAGATAATTATCAGATCTTATATAATATCTTTCCAAAAAGGGCCATCACTTAACATTTCTGCGCATCAGACTTCTTATATATATTTACTTTTTCGGTGTTCGATGCTTATTTTTCGGCTTAAATCGGAAGTTGAAAAACTATTATGAAATATGAAAAGAGGACTGTGTCTAAAACTCATCTTTAGATTGTCATCGATTTGCGGTTTTCTTTGTCCTCATTGTTCTTGAAAGAATCCGACAGACGTCTACTGGGCAATTTTCTCTCAATAGAAAATTTTTTTTTTATGAATTTCGCTAAACTATATAACCAGCTCAAATATTTGTCATACCGGCTTATATAAGTATAATAATGTCTGGCATTTCAAAGTGAAAAATATCCATTCACATACATGGCTGTAACAAATTTTAATCCCCATTGGGTTTCTCCATTCAAACTCTTTGAGGAAAATGTAAACGAAAACCAATTTTGAAACAGTTTGTTTCCCTTTTTAATCGCGTCCAATATTTTCCTCTTATTTTTCTTAATTGACTCATTGCAAATACGATTAAAAATTAAATTTGCAATTTTTTTTTCTTCTTTAGTTTCAATTTTAAAGAAAGTTGTGTACCTATTGTTATTCGAAAAAGGATATAATTATTTGAGGACAACGACACCTTTGAAGATAAAAGGGTCTTAATTATGGACGCGTATTTTTTTCGACTTGTGGAAAAAAATGGGTATGTAAAGTAATGCAAGAAGTCAGACTCGTTTAACTAGCGTTAAGTGGCACTTGATAAAAAAAAAGGAAAAAAAAATGTTATACTATTTCCCGTCAATGTCGTGGCGAATTTCTCACGCCTTTTCAATATATATATATAATATCCATTACAATTGAAATAATTGAATGTGTATTTTTCCACTATTGCGACACAATTACTAAAATATTTTGAAAGTTGTAAATTTTACCGCATATAAAATATTTTACAAAAGAATATTTTTATAGGGTTTTTAAACAAAAATATTTATATATATAATTTTTTTTACTTGGAAAGTGTTGCATTTTAACAAACGCAGATTTTCTTATCACGCGGGCCCAAGAGTCTGGCAGCAAAACCGGACGTCCGCCTGCACAGGATGTGACGTCAGAATTGTTGGCAGTCCAAGAGTACCGTCATCTATTGCCCTGTAATAAATAGTAAATGTAACATATGGTTCTCTACCTCCATGATAAATATTCTTTGCTCATTTCGAACTAATTGCGTTCTTTTTTAAACTTATTTTTGTTACATTAGAATAAAAAAAAAACTCTTATATTTCTTACTAAGATGCAACGCCTCTTAGAATAACCTTTTAATTACGATTATGATATTTAATTAAAACGAGACATAAATTAATTTTAATTCGTTAAATTTGACAAGGGGAATAAATTATTATTACTATTTGTAAATTATTATACAGCGAGTGAAATTATAATTTTGAATTTCGCGCGCTTTTATAACTCTCTAAATTTCCGGCAGATGGCAGAAAAATTGTTGCTCGCAAACGAAATGGAGTGAGTGGGGTATAAGAAGCGTAATTCTTTGATTCGATTTACAAACTTATAATTTTTTCTTATCATTATTAGTTTGTTATCCCAGTATTACAATGATGAGATTATTGAAAAAAAAGTTAAAAACGTATTTTCAAACAAATGTTTTGTCATAAAAAAATTTATACATATTGTATATATGTATTTGAACCTGGAAAAAATTATCCAGAAATCAAGTCTATTTCTATAGTTAAAAAATGATGTACACAAAGTTTCGTAAATACAGAAAAGAAATGATAAATATGTGTGCAAACACTAATAAGACATCATGGCGCTGTCTGGAAAGAATTAATAAAGTTTTGGAACGTGTTTACAGCGCAAGAAAAATATGTTTATGTTTGTCTCAAGGGGATAATCTGCGGGAAAATTTTTCTCATTGTTGTCAATACATGCAGTTTGTGGTTTGGTGAATCGCAATACAATGCAAAGTATAAGAGTTTTCTCCGCGGGGGTTTAAACTCCTTTTTCAAAAATATGCATATGTATACAAAATATTAACCCTATCCTGTGCGGCACTATCGCTTAGATGTGACTTTTTGATCTTGACTTTTCAAGAACCTTTGAAAAACCCCAATAGGTTATATATACTGAAAAGTTTTGTCGGTTTATACTTGACGCTTCATTATTATTTTTCAGGACTTCTCTTCAGGTCAAATATATACATATATACATATAACATTTGCCAAATCCAAGTTGATTCTTGAAAAGAGTCATGACAAATATCAAGTCACACGTCCCTCGTGAAGCGAGAGAAACTGGGACACAAGATACAGAAAAACTTTCTCAGTTTTCCCCTGCAAACAAATAAACTTTTGTTTGTTTATATATATAACTTTAAAGAATAATATTTTTTAAAAACTCGAGGAGAGCACACAAAGTGTTGTTGATTGTTTTAACGCTTGTGATTTTAGTGTCGAAAATTTTGCAAAAGTTCAATTATGATTAATAGCGCGTTTTAATAATTATTCTGTATATTATAGATATTTTGAAGACAAAACTTTTTGGCCAAAAATACGTTTTTAATAATCATCTATCAATTTTTAATTTATTTTCGATTTTGAGTTTATTGAAATATAATTTACCTATATACTCTGAATATATAAGTAATATAATAATTGAAAATTGTGTATTAAATTTGATTATATTTTACATTCGTAACGCGCGGTTATAATTGAAATATAATGAAAAGATTGATATTTGGATTTTTTTATCTCGGCGACCTTTACCACAAAGTTATGTTACAGTGGCAAAGGTGAACGCGAAATGTTCCCAGTCTATACACTTAAATAAATAATTTCAGAAAAAATGACAAACACGCTTGATGATAATAAAATTTTAATTTAATTTCATCATTGTGCGAAATTAAACAATTTGATTGTTATACAATTCTATCGTGAGGAATTTTGATTTAAAATTCAATCGATTGCTGCGTCATATATAATTTTTTTGGGAACAAAAATTAATTGTTTTTGACAATAATTTGTCCTTGGATAAAGACGCACTTTTCTTTGTTATTTCTTCAATCTAATTACACATGTGATGGTTTTTATATAATTTATAATAATGGTATTTTTTAGGAAACTTCCCACGGTTGAGTATTTTTTTTTTGTTGAAATCAAAGAAATTAGGTTCCAAGACGCTATTATCATAAATTCCGTCAGTGATATAGTTATTATAAATTGATACGCATTCTAATTTATTTCTCTTTAAAATAAATGTCTAGTGACATCCAGTAATTATTAGGCCGAACTAATATGAGTTCGACCCATTTCGAAATGGATTATTCGTAAAGAGGAAAAAAGTGTTGAAGCTATACGAGAGTATTCCCCAAAAATAAAAACCATGACATTTCGTGACTTTTTTTTCTCCCCTTGGAATATTTTTCTGTATTGCCATGTTTAAAGACGAATTTAGAGTTCATCGAGATCACATTCACGCATCAGTGACAAATTTTTAATAAACGACCCTATTTCAAAATACCTATTGAAATAGAAGAAGGAAAAATGGTCGAAATTCTGTGAAATTATTTTATACTAACAGTGTTTTTAAGAACAATTGAAAGTCAAAGAGAAATTTTATTTTTAATTAATGAAAATTAGTTAATTAAAAATTAAATTAATCATTTATGAATTTCATTATTATGATTTTTTTTTAAATATTAACTTATTTATTTATATAATTAACTAATTAAAAACCAAAACGGTTGAAAATTAATTTTGAAAATTAAGAACTGATTGAAGGAAAAAACTTTCTAAGTAGGTGTAAAAAAAGTGATTCAAAATCTAGTTAGACGAGAAAATTTTAAAATATTTATTTAAAGTCGGAGCAAACAGTTCTTTTTTTCCGGTGCGGCGGAAAAGGACAAATAAAAGACTTTAAAGTTCTGTCATTAGTAAACGTTTCCTGAAAGAACTTCAAAAAGGTGTTATAAAATATATTGGACCGGAAGTGAATAATCAAGAGAGTGTATTTATATATTTTTCTGTATTTTATAAATATATATTGTATATATAAACAAAGTCTCGTTAAATTTTCCAAAAAAATATAATGGAAATTTTTCTTCATTTCTAAAAATATTATTAAAATGAAAAATTTTTGAAAAAAAATCCCACTAATTAAATAATTACTGAAATTAAAAATAATTAATAATAATCGCAATTATTTACATTTTATCTTGACGAGTTTAAATGCATTTTGTCACGCGTCATAAAAATGTGAAGATATCAAATTTCTCAGTTTTTTTTTCTTATTTCTCTTGGCCATTTATTTAAATGAAGAAAAATGTTCTTCTTATTCAAAAAATTTAATTTTTAGATTATTATTAATATTCATGTTTATAGAGAGGAAAATATTTTATGTTGAAAAATTTTTGCTCACACGTGTAATAATAATTCAACATTATCAATTAAAAGTATATTTTATCTAAAATAACTAAAATTTTAATTATTATTTTAATTTTGTGATTTTTTTGCATATTGAAAAAAATTGTAATTTTGCTTGACTGTTATGAAATAAATATTTTTCCGTAATAAATAATTATTTCAGTTAAATAATTATTTGAGTCAATGAAATGATTTTCGTTTTAAATTCAAAAATTATTGGTTCGATTATTGTTTGACTGTAATAAAAACTACTCCGTGCAAATAAATATTTATTTGATAATAGTCAAGTAAAATGATTATTTGAAGCAAATAAATTTCTTAACTTTCGAAAAAATTTCGATCCAGAATTGTTATGTCGCAAAGGATGAAAGGGATAGAAAGGAAAATAATAATTTATTCGGGGTATACTTGAAAAAAAGTAATAAATTTGGAAAATCGACTATTATAGGGTCGTGTCCTTTAAAAATCAGAAGCAAAAGCGCTGAGAATATCAAGTGGCGTTCTAAAAAGTTAAAATCTTTTTTGAAATAAGGCGAGATGCGCGATATCAGGAGTGGCCGTATTACAAGTCGTTAATTTTTCGTTAAGATCATCAAAAACTTAGATAAAGAAACATTTTCCGACCCTTTGAAAGTAGAATAAATCAACGCGAGAATTACATTTATTTTCTATATCTCTTTTAGTTTGGCTATATATCGTCATCAGAGGCTGTTAATAATCCAGATATCACAAGTAAAGTACATGTCTAGTTTGGAATTAAAAAAAACAGGTGCGACGTGATACGAGATAGTTATGTCGAACCATCTGGAATGAATAAAAATTTGTAAAAAAGTCATAAAAATTTCACTGTATCACAATATTGAGTTTAGGAAAAAGAAAATTTTCACACGTTGAGTTTTTTTTCCATCAGCATCTTTTAAAATTGAGTCCGTCAACAAATCTCCTCGTTAATTTTTTTTTATTGAGAAAAATAGTCCATCAAATATTAAAAAACGCTTCAAAAGGATTTCAATTGTTTTCCAAAATTGACACTCTGTAAATTTGCCATTTAATCGAATTTGTAAATACTTAACCGCAACCGAGAAAAAATATATATTTATTTCATTTATTTGATTCAAAGAAAAATTTTATTCACGACAAAAAATATTTTATCTGTGCTGTGCAAAATAAAATTTTTATTTGAAATATATAAATAATAATGAGACAAATATTCCTGTATTTGATTCAAATAAATTATATATTTGATTTAAATGAAACATTTCTCTGAGTGCAACTGTCTATTAACAGATTTGAAAAAAGTTGAAAGAAAATTCTATGAAGTATTTTCATGCGAACCATAAATTCCCCTGTGAGGAATTAAAGTGGATTAAGAGAAACAAAAAAAAAAGATGGTTCGAATGTTTATCTTTTAAAGATGAAAAATGGAGAAGACAAATTGGAAAATGTAAAGACGATCGCTAGTGTAAAATTTTTGCCGTTTAAATTTGAAAATGTATTGAAGGCACCCGCTGTGAGTGCACATGTGTTTTACCCTGTGCCCAATGGCCCACGTCAAACATTTTCTGTAGCTGTCGAACATTGCTTCACACTTGACACTATGTGTGGATGAATCTTTTCACGAATGTAAATATACTTCCGAGGAATTAACTGATCCTGACGGAGTAGCATTAATCCAAAAAATGTTGACGTCTGTTGATTCTTTCTTTCTTATTTTTTTAACTAGAATCTCTCATGTCGTCATGACGAACATCATTTTTTAACACTTTAAAAGGTGTCAATGCTTTGACACTACTGGGAATAAATTTTTTGCCTTAGTCATTGGAAACGAGAGGGAAAATCGAATATATTATTTAGACAAAGAGATATTTGTGTAAATATAAAAATTATTTATTATAAAATAAATTTTTTTTGGTCTATGAAATATCTATTTGGGTTAAATAATAATAAAATTAAGATGATGATGACAAAATTAGCTCATCTCTAAATCTGAATTAGTAAAAGTGAGCCTTTAATTCACATTAGTAATAATTTCCACTAAAATTTTAGTAAAATATTATAATTGAAAAAATTAATAAAAAAATTAAAAAAGTTTATAAGTTTAAAAGTTTTTACTTTTAGTAAAAAATTACTAAAAGTTAGTGGAAATTCTTACTACTATTAGTGGCTCACTTTTTACTAATAATTCAGATTTGTAGAGAGAGAGAGAGAGAGAGAGAGAGAGAGAGAGAGAGAGTAAATTAGTTTTTAAAATTTCTCTCCCCCTTTTTTGGCAATAGAAACTAATGAGAAATTATTAAAAAAATTTTAATTATGAACTAGCGATAACTAGTTTATAAATTTTTATTGCACTGGCAAAAGGCATATTAGACTAAATAAAATATGGCAATACGCTTGTGTTGGTATATGTAAAATTTTATTCTCGAGATTTGTTTATAATTAAGGCGAAGATAATATGGCTGGAAAGAGAAAAAAGAGAGAAGGAGAGAGATGTATATGTGCGCGCGATGGAGAATAGAAGTCAGAAAAGGAAAAGACTGGGAAAGACGGAGAATCGTAAATCGTGATAAATAAGGGTTACTGACCCTCCCACTTGAGGAGTTTGACTTTAACCAAAACGAATTAAATTCTTCATGGAAGACCATTTTTATGTCGTTTAAAAAACTATTTGCTCCCGAATTCGTTTTCTTTCTTTTTCATTTCTAATTTTTTTCCACCATATTTAATGTCGTTTATTTATTTTTTATTTTAAATTATTCACGTACTTATTCTCAAATAAATTTACCAATTCGATAAATGTTTATATATTTAATTACACGTAATCACCATCTAAGTAGTAACCCATCCCCCGGAGTGCTTAACCCCGACGATTACATAGATGACGCTTCACGTCCCATAAGTAAATAAATATTTATTTATTTGATAATAAATTCAAACAAAAAGAATAAATTAAGTAAAAAATAAATAACAAATAATTAAATTCATTAAATTGATTATAATTATTATATCTATAATTAAGCCATAGAGTATTATCTGTCAGTAATTAGTATTCAAATAATCTATAATTAATTATATCTAATTCTTCATTTATCTGTTACAATTAATTAACATCTAATATGTTAATTATTAATTTTGGTCCTTAGAAAATATTTTATTAATGCAAACAAATTATTACATGCATTATAATTATTTCGCGAAGCTTTTATTGCAGAAATGTTTGTAGAGAATTATTTTTTTTAACGAATAAACATTTATCGTTAATTCTTATCGCAAATCACAACAGAAATACAGAATGATTTCACAATATTTTTTTCTAATCTTGAGTTAAAAACTCTCACTGCAACCCCATACAGGAAAGGTCAGTCGCTCTCGAGATTTGAGTATATATTTCAGTTATAAAAAGGGGGAAAAAAATCGTTTCTTATTCGTGGAAAGAATTTGAGTGCTTGTCATTCTAAATTATAAATTAGATCTTCTAACGACTCTTTTATTACCTAGTTATTCTTAAAAAGTAGTTTAATTTTTTTTTTTAATTTCAATCTAATTTCCCTAAATAACAATTCTTTGTATATTGTATATATCTAAAATGTGGTTTTTTCCTGGAAAATGCAGATATAAAATTTTCATGTTGAGCTTCTGATGCGGTTTGGAGATGTGAAATTTACGAGGCATTTGTCATAAAAAATTGTTTTTTTATGGGACTATTTTTCATCTATACAATGTAGATTTCTGTTTTTAAGTATTTTTTTTATTATTTTACATAGTAGAACAGTTTTGCTGTGACAAAATTGTTATTTTTTCCTCACATATAATGACATAAAGGCAAAAATTAATTTTCCAAATTATTTATTTTTCTATAAATGAAATATATATATTTGAGAATATATATTCGAGAAATGATAGAAATCGTGATAATTATATAGTAATATAAGATATTTAATGTTGCCACGTATAAAATATATGATTAATATAGAAGATCGAGAATAAAATGAGACGGTCTGGTTCAGAGGTCGTGTTGGGTCAGGGAATTGGCGGCGCGGAGCGTAAATTTCTTGGTTAATATATAAAGTTTGCGCTCTTCTAACCAAACTGTTTTACGTCACGAAATTTCCACTCGTCTTTTAATTTTATTTTATTTTCGCCGATGAACAAATGAAGAAACGTTCAATCACCCATCAATCCCCTTTTCTTTGTTTCTTCATTATGAGATGAACAACGGGAAAACTTTCTCTTTTTCTATATATATAT
>JUFY01017322.1:5372-24608 GCA_001855655.1 Leptopilina clavipes | reverse complement strand
GGGGGGGGGGGGGTGTGTGGAAAAAGAGTGCGTATGCTTCTCAGCAAATAAAATTGGCATTTCTGTTTGATGATTTCTCAACAAAAAGGCACGGCCTCGCCTCTTTGCAAAGCGTATTTCTCAACGGATTCTCACAACGTATATGTAAACTGGTCTCACTCTCTCTCTCACTCTCTAGGTACTTACATTCAATAGAGGATCATAATTTATTTCATTACAGAGTAGTCCTCGTGGTGGCCCACGCTTGATTGGCCGTGGTCACGACGCGACGATTCATTATAGATCAAGTTTATTTTTTTTATGTTTTTTTTTAATGATTGTGTGCCAACTTGAAACTCTATTTGTAATTCTGAAGATTTTTCTATTTTAAAAGAGTCTATTTTTCTATTGTGTTGATTGAATCTATTTAAATCAGGTAATATTGGTTTGAATCAAGTAATATTTATTTGAATCAAGTAATATCTTTTTGAATCAAGTAACATCCAATTTGAATCCTGAAATATTCATTTAAATCAAATAATTTTCATTTGAGTCAAATAATATCCATTTAAATCAAATAATTTCTATTTGAGTCAAGTAATATTTATTTTAATTAAATAGTATCTTTTTGATTTAATATTAATTGATTCAAAAAGATACTATTCCATTTAAATCAAATTTCTATTTGAGTCAAGTAATATCTATTCGACCAAAAAAAATATTTAATTCAAGTGAATAATTTCTATTGGAATCAAATAATTTCTGTTTGAGTCAAGCATAATATCTACACTTGACTCAGAAAATTTCTATTAGGAGCAAATAATTGCAATTTGATTCAAATGAACCGAAGTCGATATTACAATAAATTCTCTATTTGAAATAAATACCATTTATTTGCTTCAAATAAATACCGCAAAAGCAAATATTACCTATTGCAAATAAATATTTAACACAAATAAATATTTATCCTTGCAATCGTCACAGAAATCCATCATTTAAACAACGAACAACCAAATAAAATTTCTTACTTTCCATCGTGAAAAGAAAATTGGTCCTTTTCCCATGAAATTGGAATTTGAAATTTTGTTTCCCTCCAGTGAAATGTTAATTTTGCACAAGACGCTTTGGAAAATGAGGTATTTGAAATTTACAAGGTCTTGGAAATCGTACGATACCTTGGGCACCTATAGCAAAGGCAACATGGGAACTTTACAACTCCATAGATATATACACACAGACACAAATATATATATATATATACCTTCACTGGAAGTTCTGGCAAACGCGAGAACGAAATGAGAATTTCCGGAAATGGGGAACGAGCCATCGAGAATTTATCGTTGGAATCCCGAAAGAACGAGTTCAGTATTTTCGAAGACGAAGTGCCGTTGCTTCCAAGTTGGTGTACGTTAGGTACTCGCGAGCATTAATTTTGCACGAATTACGCCGCTGGTTCAACGAAGATTTACGTGCACTTAGAGAGAGGTACACAGATAGATATTTTGCCTGATTTTGTCGACGTGCCGCGAGAGTTCGGGAAAACAAATCTCTCTTTTCCATACAATAACAAAATTTTATTTATAGTTTGTGTGACAAAAGAAATTATATTCACGCAGTTTGGAAGAATTTATTTCACAAAAGGGGAAGTTCGACATTACTTCTTCATTATTAATATGTATTAATATTAATAAAGTAATGTTTATTTGAATAAAGTAGTTTCTATTTGAATCAAATAATAGCACAATTGAATGTCAAATAATTTCTGTTTGAGTCAAGTAATTTATATTTGAATCAAGTAGTTTCTGCTTGAATCAAATAATATCCCTATGAATCAAATAATTTCTACTTGAATCAGCTAAATTTAAATTTAAATCAAGTAGTTTCTATTTGAATCAAGTAATATCCATTTGAATTTCAAATCATTTCCGTTTGAGTCAAGTAATTTTTATTTGAATCAAGTAGTTTCTGCTCGAATCAAGTAATATCCATTTGAATATCAAATAATTTCTGTCAAGTAATTTTTATTTGAATCAAGTAGTTTCTGCTTGAATCAAATAATATCCCTATGAATCAAATAATTTCTACTTGAATCAGCTAAATTTAAATCAAGTAGTTTCTGTTTGAATCAAGTAATATCCATTTGAATTTCAAATCATTTCCGTTTGAGTCAAGTAATTTTTATTTAAATCAAGTAGTTTCTGTTTAAATCAAGTAATATCCTTATGAATCAAATAATTTCTACTTGAATCAGCTAAATTTAAATTTAAATCATTAAAATTAAAATTTAAATCAAGTAGTTTCTGTTTGAATCAAGTAATATCCATTTGAATTTCAAATCATTTCCGTTTGAGTCAAGTAATTTTTATTTGAATCAAGTAGTTTCTGCTCGAATCAAGTAATATCCATTTGAATTTCAAATCATTACCGTTTGAGTCAAGTAATTTTTATTTGAATCAAGTAGTTTCTGCTTAAATCAAGTAGTTTCTGCTTGAATCAAGTAATATCCATTTGAATATCAAATAATTTCTGTTTGAGTCAAGTAATTTTTATTTGAATCAAGTAATTTCTGATTGAATCAAATAGTATCCCTATGAATCATATAATTTCTACTTGAATCAATTAAATTTCAATTTAAATCAAGTAGTTTCTATTTGAATCAAGTATTCTTATTTGAAAGATAGAAAAAAGAAATGATAAAAATTGATTTCAAAGTCAAAGAGTGGATTTCTGTTGCATTGTAATACCTATAAGTATATGACTATATACTATCGTCGTCGATGTTAAAAGCTCTCCGTCGGGCGTTTGTGGAATGTCAAAGTAAAATGAGAAGAGGGACAAAAAAAAAGAAACATAGTTGCTTTTTGGTCTCGTTTTCTTCTTTCCTTATGGTCGCGACTCTTTTTTTTCCTCTCCTCATATTTTCATTTGTCTTCTAATGCCTTTTGAAATTGATAAAAAGCATCCTTTTGATATAATACTAATACGAGTTACAATATCTCGGAAGCCATCCGTATTCCTTATTCTTATAGCAAGTTCTCTTTTTCTTTGATTCCGATTGCGATATAGCAGACATTTGAAATATATATGACCTCGGCCCTTTCATTCCTGAATTTCTTTTAAAATTCACGATATTCCGATTTTTTGTAGCTACTATTCAGTAATTTTTTTATTCCTACTGACAATTCTCCGTCAAAATGGAATTCAATTGATTTAAAAAAAACAATAGTCAGTACAACAAAAAATATAGTTTTGATTAATTTCTATTTGAATCAAATAATATTTATTTGAATTTATTTGAATATCAAATAATTTCTGTTCGATTCAAGTATATCTTTTGTACTAAAAAATTTCTATTTCAAATAAATAATTTCCATTTGAATCAATTAAATCCAATTTAAATCAAGTAGTTTCTATTTGAATCAAGTGATATTCATTTGAATATCAAATAATTTCGGTTTGAGTCAAGTAATTCTTATTTGAATCAAGTAGTTTCTGCTTGAATCAAGTAATTTCTATTAAAATCAAGTAGTTTCTATTTGAATCAAGTAATATTTATATGAAACAAATAGTTTCTCAAGTAATATTAATTTAAATATCAAGAATTTTTGTTTGAGTCAAATAATATTTATTTGAATCAAGTAATATCCATTTGAATATCAAATAATTTCCATTCGAATCAAATAATATTTATTTGAATCAAGTAATATCGATCGGAATATCAAATAATTCCTATTTGAGTCAAGTAATTTTTATTTGAATCAAGTAGTTTCTGCTTAAATCAAGTAATTTTTATTTAAATCAAGTAGTTTCTGCTTGAATCAAGTAATATTCATTTAAGTTATCAAATAAATTTTGTTTTAGTCAAGTAATTTTTATTTAAATCAAGTGATTTCTATTTAAATCAAGTAATATCTAATTGAACATCAAAACATTTTTGTTTGACTCAAGTAATATTTATTTGAATCATGTAGTTTATATTTGAATGAAGTAATATTCATTTGATTCTAATAGTTTTTCAAGTAATATTTATTTAAATATCAAATAATTTCTGTTTGAGTCAATTATTGTTTATTCAAATCGAGTTTTTTCTATTTGATTCAAATAGTTTCTATCGAAGTCAAGTAATATCCTTTTAAATATGAAATAATTTCTCTTCGAGTCAAGTAGTTTCTATTTGAATCAAGTAATTTTCATTTGAATATCAAGAATGTTTTCGCTTTTAGTCAAGTAATATTTATTTGAATCAAGTAATATTTATTTGAATCAAGTAATTTTTGCTTTTGAATCAAATAATATCCATTTGAATTAAATAATTTCTCTTTGAGTCAAGTATAATATCTTATCGGTAACTTTTCAAGAAAATTAATTCTGCTTTATTACGAAGCGATTTTCTCTTTGATTAGGGCATCTTTAGAAAAAAAAGTAGCCCCGCTATCTTGTGCAGACGTCTCGTAAAAGTTGAAGGGCCACATAATGTCGATAAGACAGTGACAACGAAGTAGATATATACGTCATTGAACGTAACCCTATATAGCGAAAGCTCACTTTTGGGTTAGAACACTGTTAAAGCAAGACTGAACTAAACCTGGAAGCCGTAAACTTCTGTTCAATATATATAGAACAGCTCGGTGGAAATTCCTTCCATCATAAAAGCCAACTTCCTCCTTAGATCGTCTCCCCTCTCTTTCTCTCTCTTGCTCCGTAACATCAAGACCTCGTGAACTTAACCGCCGTGAAATTTTCTCCCCGAGAAAAAAAGACCTCGTGAACTTAACCGCCGTGAAATTTTCTCCCCGAGAAAAAAAAAAAATTCTCTCCCTCACTCCCCTTTTGCCCTTATTGGCCTTCATTTTATCATCTCCTTTTTTCAAATTTCCTTTACACCATCACATTTTATCTTTTTAATTTAATTTATTCCTTCTTTCCCCAAGTCACTGTCATCGAAAGAGTGAAGTTTTTTTTTTCTTTCTTACAAACTTTTTGCCTATTGAATATGTAGAAAAAAGTAAATAAGGAATGAAAATTGAAATTTTTCAAATAGGAAATAGGGAAAAATCTGTTATTTTGCCAATAGGGGGAGGGGGGCGATAAAGGAGAGTCTATAAAAAGTGTTTTCTTTTTTTTTATGGTAAGAACGTAAAACATTCAAAGGAGAAAAATTCAGATATCGTAAATAATGTGATCTGAGATATATATATATATATATACATTACACATCGTCTCACTACATACCACGTTCGCGGTTCAAGTATTAAAGTTTTCAAGAGCTGTGTATCACTTTCGCCCCCTTTTTGAATTATGAACCTCTTAAAGATCGCTGCGACGATAAAGACTCTACTTTTGTTTTATGATTATTTTATTTTCAAAATCGCCTTCAAAACAAAGCTCCAATTTGCATTAAAACAAAAGCCCACGAAAACTTTTCTCGCAATATCTCATTTTCCTCTCTTTTCGACAGTTTTTTTTTTTATTGTCATAAGAAAAGGGGGACTCTCAATTCTAAATTGAAATTATTATTAACGATGGAACATTAATTTTTTTACTTTAGAGAATAAAATTCTTTTTAAATAATAGAAATTTTTTTTTCAGTAAAAGAACGTTCGGTATAAAAATTGAAGAAAAAAATTTCTTGTTTTATTCTGATTTTTAACTTTCGATTAATTATTTATTATTGGCAATAATTAAATTAACTAATAAATCAATTAATATTATTAGTAATTAATGAAAAGAAAAATTCATTCGTTCTGATTTCAATAAATATAATAATATGTTTATTATTTTCTTTTATTATTATTTTAAAAAACAATAATAAATATTAATGGTAATGAAAATATTAATAAATATACTAATAAATAAACCACGTTTAAATTAATCACGTTTTTACAGTGGTAAATTTTTTTTTTAAGTAAATTTCTCTACTGGAAATAAAAAATGGTTACAGGGAAGTTGAAACAATAAAAATAATAAAATTTACAAATAGAAAAGTAGAATTTCACGAGATATACTTGACGCCGCAAAGAATGATTAAACGTTGAGACTTTGATGGGGATTTAGATATATCCTTTTAGGAGAATTGAAAAGAAGACTGAGTAGCAATATTCTCGTTTTGATGGGGCTCAAGGGGAAAAGGACCATTATCTCACACAAAGGTAGTTAACTAATAATACCGAAGGTATAGATGAACGATAAATGAGGGTGCTTCCGTTGGTCAGACAATTAATCAATCGATTTACAACCTCGTCCATCATCTTAAAAGAAGCTTTTCCATATGAGAACATATATCACGAGTGAGTGAACTTTTAAAACGCACAGAGAGTGCGAGAGAGAGAGAGAGAGAGAGATGATGATTTACATATCAAATAATTTTTGTTTGAGTCAATTAATATTTATTTGTATCAAGTAATATCCATTTAAATATCAAATAATTTTTGCTTCAGTCAAATAATATTTATTTGAATCAAGTAATATCCATTTAAATACCAAATAATTTCTATTTGAATCAAGTAATATTTATTTGAGTCAAATAATACTCATTTGAATCAAGTAATATCCCTTTGAATATCAAATAATTTCTATTTGAGTCAAGTAATATTTATTTGAATCAAGTAATATCCATTTGAATATCAAATAATTTATATTTGAATCAAGTAATATTTATTTGAGTCAAATAATACTTATTTGAATCAAGTAATATCCCATTGAATATCAAATAATTTCTATTCGAGTCAAGTAATATTTATTTGAATCAAGTAATTTCTATTAAAATCAAGTAGTTTCTATTCTAATCAAGTAATATTTATTTGAAACAAATAGTTTCTCAAGTAATATTAATTTAAATATCAAGAATTTTTGTTTGAGTCAAATAATATTTATTTGAATCAAGTAATATCCATTTGAATATCAAATAATTTCTATTCGAATCAAATAATATTTATTTGAATCAAGTAATATCGATCGGAATATCAAATAATTCCTATATGAGTCAAGTAATATTTGTTTGAATCAAGTAATATTTATATGAGTCAAATAGTTTCTCATGTAATATTAATTTAAAAATCAAATAATTTCTGTTTTAGTTAAGTAATATTTATTCTAATCATGTAGTTTCTATATAATAAATATTTTATTACAGAGAATTCACGTCTCAGAATAATTATTACAGAAATAGCGCAAGATGGCAAAATAAAAATAAAATAAAAAAAATGTAAAGAATAAGTTTTAATAATATTCAAATATTGAAGTTGGAAATATTTTGAAATTCTCTACTCGAAAGACAGAATGATTTTCTCGTTAAGTAAACTATCTGTTCCATTATCAGTGGTGTCATCTTGCCTTGGAAAATTAATCACGCTAGGGGGCTGCGCGCTTCCTTGGCAAAGTCTTGACAAAGCAGAAATAGAAATTTCATGAATTTGCACACAAAGTTGCAGTTCACTCTCCACCGCGAACTTTAATACGAAACAAAATAGACCTCAAAAAGAGAACAAATCATAGAAAATTGTTGGACAAGACTCGAGAGGTGTGCAATTTATAACTACCCAAGTACAAAGTGCCTCTTTCTAAAATTATATCATCTGCTTGAAAAAACATTTTTCATATTGCCTCTTATGATGATGATGATGATGAAAAAAAATTCACTAATTCAACTTTCCCAATTTAAGCGATTTTTTCTTTTGGTGAATTTTAATCAAATTAAAAAATAAAATTAGTTCATATGATTGCATACAAAAAATTTAATTTTGTCTTTCTTCGACTGTTTTCTTATTTCCAGACAGAATTTTGTCTCTTTTCCCTGACATATAAAAATATTCCACTAAAAAAATTCAAGGGGAGTTGAATTATTAAAAAAGGAATTTTAAATAAAATTATTTAAAACTTGGATATTTTTTTTTTTGAATAAATATGTATTTTTTTGCGAAGATTTGACTAGATAGTAAAATTGCATTTAGGAATTTTCAATTCTTGTCTCTTTGCCTGAAGTTGAAAATCGAGGGAATGCTGCAACACGGGTTGCATAAGCGCCCAAGAAAGTACACCCAGGGGTTGTCAACCCCTGACGCCTGTTGCTAGGCACTCGTCAGCTGTCGTCGATTGTGTAAGTCGGGTTGCCCTCGTATAGGAACGTGAGCCCAAATACACTCACACACTTTGCAGTGCTGCAATGATCGTCACTCTTGCGCAGGCGCACCATTTTGTTATACGAGTCTTTACTGTTACTCTCCCCCTCCCTCATTCCACCACCAACCCCTTTATGCCGTCTATACTACCTTCGTTTGTGAAATTCTGCATATGGCTTGGTAATTTACACACGAACACAACCACAAAGCTTCTGAATTTCAAAGGGCACCAGAGGAAACTCTTGGGAACTTGTCTATCAAAATGTGCGATACAAATACAGTAGTAATATATATATATATATATATATAAATACAGTATATATATATATATTATCAAGTTAATATGAATCAGAAATGCAGGTTAATACGTGCATTAAATGTCAAGTGAATTACTCGATGCTGTGGAGTCTCTCAATTTCCTTTGATGTCGACTTTATTCAGGCGTTAAATAGGTAATTTTGCAGTTGACATTTTCGTATTAATGTCATATATATATACATATACAACAGTAGTGAAACACAGGGGTTTTGAAATAATTGGCCTCCCCCTAAATTGTACCCAATATCACTCATTCAAATCGATATTCACGAAAATTCAACTCATTTTATTTGCCTCATCATTATTTAGAATTTTCATTTAGCTGAATTCTTATTATACGAATTCTGGCCTGATTGACTTTAAATTAAGCTGAATTTTTATTTTTGCTAAATAATAATTTAACAGAATTTCCATTTAACAATTTTTATTCGAACGAATATTTGTAAAACAGAATTTTCATTTCACTGCATTTTGTTTATTTAATATATTTTCTATTTAACAAACTTTTTATTCAAAAGAATTCTTATTTGATGAATTTTTATCTAGCAGAATTCTGCTAAATAAAAATTCGTTAGAATAAAAATTCTTTGAAATAAAAAGTAGTTTAAATAGAAATTCTTTTTAATATCAAAATTCTGTGAAATGAGAATTCTGCTAAATAAAAATTCGTTCGAATAAAAATTCTTTGAAATAAAAAGTAATTTAAATAGAAATTCTTTCTAATATCAAAATTCTGTGAAATGAGAATTCTGTGAAATGAGAATTCTGCCAAATTTGTTTGAATTTAGCCAAAAAAATATATATATTTGATTTTTTAGTCAAAATTATTTCAAATGTTGATAAATAAACATTTTTTTCAGGCGCATAGAAAGTGGGCAACATTATTTAATAATTAACTGAAAGTACGTTTGTACTAATTTAACTCCGTGAGTCAGGAGTGCTAGTGCATAGTTGTTGGGGCTTCTAGTTGTTCAAAAGGGCTTTCGCGGTTGAGGGTTTCTGCTTCAATTAGCGTCTGGTATCCAAACACATTTATACACACTCCAGTGCGAAAACCACTAAAGACACTATCTGACATAAATACGATGCAAGTTTCGCAACTGAGACGATTAAGTCTTAATATTACCCCCATCTGCCCCCCCCCCTTTATCCCCCTCTGCCAAACTCTCACTCGTTTTACCCATCATATACCGCACCTACCCTCCTCCCCTTCTTAAAGAAATTACTTGAGGAAAATTATTCGTGTAAACATTATCACAATAATTAGTGGTTTACTTCAAGTTTCGAGAATAAGAATTAAGGTGCGTTTATTTACATTCAGTGTAATGTAAACTGAAATTTCATCTAAAAGAGGGGCATTGAATGAAAAATATTCATGGAAAAAAATTTTAGCAATTTTTGAAAAAATCGAACTTGGGAAAATAAAATAAAAAAAAACTAAAAAAATACTAAAATACTAAAAGCTACGAGAATTTACTCTCTAAATCGAAATTAGTGAAAATTATAACTAAGTTGAATTAGTGACTGAATTTTTGAATTTGAATCAGCTAAATTTTACTAATACATATAGTAAAAAAAAATTTTCTACTAATTCATTAGTAAATTTTAACTAAAGCAAAAAATTCGAAAGCAAAAAATTAGTAATTTTAGTATAACTAGTAAAAAAATAAATAAAAAATTCTCTACTAATTCATTAGTAAAATTTTAACTAAAGCAAAAAATTCGAAAGCAAAATATTAGTAATTTTAGTAGTAAAAAAAATTTTTCTACTAATTTATTTTTCAGTAAATTTTGGCTGATTCAAAACCAAAAAGTCTAATTCAAATATTAATTAAAATTTTTTCTAATACAGAGAATAATGATTGCTCGGTATAGTTATTTGTGTCTATGATAATGATGTCAATGTGTAAAATATATATTGATTCATTGAATTATATTATTAAAAAAAAAGAAAAAAAATTGAACGTAAAAAAGAATGTATAATTAAAAAGAGGAAGAAAAAAAAACTGAAGCTAATTTAAGTATATGTCCTTCTTTTGAAAGAATAGTTTCAATATCGCAGAAAAATATAAATGTCACTGTTGATTAGTTAATAGTCCTAAGAATAATAATTAAGTCTAATGTCTTGGTGAATTATCGTTAAATTTTTTTCCAAGTAACACAAACTAGAAATAACTTTATCAATTATATTGTATAAGCAACTCTGCAAAACGCAAATGTAAATAACCTGACATGTTTCACTTTTTTTTTCCTTCATTTTCAGGTCTAGAATTTTCTGTCCCTCCGTTGTATATATAATCAATATTCCATTATATTTATAATTGAATTATTCCAACTGTTTCATAATCGTTAAATAATTCATTAAAAAGTCAGTCTCTATTATGATGAAAGTTTTTTCCAACGATTGAAATAAATTTTTTTTTAATTATTATAATATCTCGTCTCTCAAAAATAAAAGTGATAAATATTTTTTGTTGAATTTTAACATTCGAAAATTAGGAGACAAAAATTTTGATTCAATTAGATAATTTTGATATGTAATAATTAATTTTTTTTTAATTAACAAGTTTTTTTTTCTACTAAAATTGGAATATTTTTCTTAATTATATAGAAATGTTGATTTATAAAATTAAGTAAAATTAGTTCAGTCTTACCAAAATGCTCGAGGAATATTTCAAGAAGACAGAGAGAAACTTACCTAGAACAGAAAAGAAAATTTATTCCATTAATTAATACTGTAAAAATTATTGTCAATAATTAATAAAATCAATAATAGTTCAAAATCAAAAAAAAGGAAAAATAAAAAACAATGTTTTTTAAATATTTTATTTAAATAATTATTTTAATCATTCATAACCGAATAATTATTGTCAATAATTAATAAAATCAATAATAGTTCAAAATCAAAAAAAAGGAAAAATAACAAAAAACAATGTTTTTTAAATATTTTATTTAAATAATTATTTTAATCATTCATAACCGAATAATTATTGTCAATAATTAATAAAATCAATAATAGTTCAAAATCAAAAAAAAGGAAAAATAACAAAAAACAATGTTTTTTAAATATTTTATTTAAATAATTATTTTAATAATTTATAACCGAATAATTATTGTCAATAATTAATAATAATTATTACTTCAAAAGCAGAACATAATTTTCCATATCAATTTTTTTTACACCTTATAATTATTGTCAATAATTAATAATTAATACTCATATAGTTAAAAATTCAGAACAAAGAGAAATATATATTTTTTATTAATTTGCCCAGAGTAAAATTATCGACAATGATTAATAATAAATAATAATAGTTTAAAATCAATAAAGATTCAATATTGTGACAAAATAAATCATTGTCAGAAATAATTTTCCTATCAATTAATTATTCATTCTGTTTTTTGTCCTCCCCCCCTAAAGAAAATTTTTGGCAGACATTTGATGTGAAAGAAACCTTGAAAATTTGGCGCAATTTTCATTTTATCCACTGGGAAAACTTGACAATCTTCCAACAATATATATACATATATATTTATATTCTGATTCTCGATAAAAATGGAAGAAGCGATGAGAGAGTCAAGAGGAGTCGCAAAGTCTTGATCTTGATTAATCCCATTGATTTGAATCTTTTACCTTTCTAATTGTGTATAAAGATGAAAGCTTGTCATTATCTCTTTCGATCAGCAACGACAGAAAAACCGCCGAATCTTTAATAATGATCTGACATCCTATTTTAACGAGGGGGATGTTTTTTTTTCTTTCTTTTTTTTTTTACATCAAAAGCCTGCGAGCTTTTAGACGGAAATCCATCATCTTCATCAGCTTTTCGAGTACTTTCCGGAGCTTTATATACATATATAGATACTGATACTGGGGAGAATAGTCGAAGGATGCGAAAAAAGCCTTGCGAACGCAAAAATTCATTGAGTCTCGACAATGGACCGTCGGGGGTATAAGAAGACGAAGAAGTACGATGACAGGGATGGGGGCAAACATGAAGAGTGTGGGGGGGGGGAGGCAAACCTCTCTCTTTGGATTAACCCTTCGGCTTGTTTAATCAATGCAACGTGCCGCGTTGGTGGATTCTCTCTTGACGATGAAAACAGGAGAAAACTGGAGAGAGGAAAAAGGGCGAGAGAGAGAGAGAGGGGGGCAAAGGGTGATGTCGACTCTTTTTTTTTCGCTTCGAGCTCCACTCGTGTATCGTGGATGGCACGTAGAGTGACAATATCCCACACACAGGCGCAAAAGGGAAGGGCAAACGTTTTTGAGTAGATGCACCCCTGAAAACGAGACTCATCCCTTTACACTTGCCCCCGAAGTCTGATCTCAAGTCTTCATCCCTCTTGATATCCGAGAAGCATGTCTCTTTTTAATCCGGGCACTTTTCGCTGTTTTTCGTTTTTTTCTTTTTTCTTTTTCGAGATTCCCTCTCTCCAAAGAGGAGTAGACTTTTCAAAAAAGAAAAAAAAATTCTCAAAGTTCTAATTTCAATTTTTAATTAGCAAACAATTATTTGACTAATTTTTGAATTAGTCACTGACATTTTGCATTTTAATATTTTTAATTAAGTTAAATTTTACTAATAGTAAAAAAAAACAGAAAACTAACTAATTTGAAAGCAAAATCAGTTATTTAAATTTATTTTAATGTTTCAAAAAATCAAAATCTCCCAAAATCTAAATTAGTAGAAATTTTAATTAATTTGAATTAAAAAAATGGACTTTTTTGCTTTTGAATTAGTTAAATTCTTTACTAATTAGTAGAAACTAAACATTTTTTTTTTTACTATTTTGTGATGTGAAAGGGTGAATTTAAATAATTCATAAGCAGAAAGTCAGTCATCAATTGAAATTAGTTAAATTCAACTAATAAATAGTAAAAAATGTTTGGTTTCTACTAATTAGTAAAAAAATCCAACTAATTCAATGGCATAAAGTCCAGTCACTAATTCAGATTTAAAAAATACAAGTTTTGATTTCTAATAAAAAAAATTATTCAAATAATTTTTTTTGCTGTAAATCAAAATATGAATTAACAAAATATTAACACTAATATTTGAATAAATATTAGTGTTAATATTCTGTTATTGTTGAATTAACAAAATATTAACACTAATATTTGAATAAATATTAGTGTTAATATTTTGTTAATTATTAAATTAATAAATTTAAAATATAAAATATTAACACTAATATTTGAATAAATATTAGTGTTAATATTTTGTTATTGTTGAAACAAAATATTAATACTAATATTTGAATAAATATTAGTGTTAATATTTTGTTAATTGTTAAATTAATAAATTTAAAATATTAAATATTAACACTAATATTTGAATAAATATTAGTGTTAATATTTTGTTAATTAATATCAAGTGTGTAAATATATATTAAAATTAATAGTAAAAGAATAATAAATTCTCATCAGGAGTAATATAATTTTTAAATATAGGAAAAATCTCTTTCAAACTCTGCTGTAATAAATCATTAAAGGATAGAATAGTATAATTTTTCTTTCTTTTTTTTTCTTTTTTTGAAAGTAATAAATAAATCTGATCGATGTGACTCTTTTTGAAAAATCTTCTCCGGTATAGCAAGTGCAGAGATAATTAACGTGTATACGACGTTATCGGATTTGAAACAGAAACTTGCTTCATCTTATGTAACGACTGCTGGAAGAGATGGGTGGGTTCACTGTATATAGTTGGTGTTACGTGTCTGTTTCTATAAAGAATGTGGGTGTGGTGGTGTGACGAGGTCATCGGTTATGCAACACTAAGATTAGCCAATTAAGCCAATCTCAGTTTTACTAAATTGACTTTTGAAAAAAAAAAGAAAAGAAAAAAGTTCATTTTCCTCGAGTCATCTTCCTTATATCAAAAAGTTATACTAATAAAAAGAAAAAAAAACACACTGGACAGAATCGTTTATTTATTCATTAAATTTCTGTCTGAATAATTTTACCACTGTAACTAAATTTGAATTATATCTAGTCTTTTTTGATTCGTAGTTGTCGTTTTGATGACTAATTTTTAGTCAATAATTACTACAAGGAAAAAAATTTATTTTATTCAAATAATAAATTACTTGTCTATTATCAAATAAATATTTACTTGAAACAACTAATTTTTATTGAAATCAAATAAACTCTAATTGAATCACCGTGCGGAAATTGCACCACTTTTCCCTATTTAAAATAGGGCTCTGACAAGTGCCTTGCAAGAAATTAGGAAAACTAGTTAGACCCTTGCTAAAGCCCTATTTCAAGTAGGCCCAAGTGGGTCAATTTCTGCAAGGGTAATTTTTGTATTTGAGTCAAATACCATTTAATTGACTCAAATAAAATTTATTTGAATAAATATTTATTTGTATCCAATAAGTATTTATTTGTATCAAATAAATATTTATTTGTATCAAATAAATAATTTATCAAATAAATATTTATTTGTATCAAATAAATAATTTATCATTAAATATTTATTTGATACAAATAAATATTTATTTGATAATAGTCAAGTAATTTATTATTTGAATCAAATAAATTTTTTTTATATTTATTTGATAATAGTCAAGTAATTTATTATTTGAATCAAATAAATTTTTTTTATATTTATTTGATAATAGTCAAGTAATTTATTATTTGAATCAAATAAATTTTTTTTATATTTATTTGATAATAGTCAAGTAATTTATTATTTGAATCAAATAAATTTTTTTTATATTTATTTGATAATAGTCAAGTAATTTATTATTTGAATCAAATAAATTTTTTTTATATTTATTTGATAATAGTCAAGTAATTTATTATTTGAATCAAATAAATTTTTTTTCAGTGTTTAATATAGAAAACTTTTAATTCCTTTTGTTTATTTATTACAACGTTTATTGATAAACAAAACGAATTAAAAGTTTAGTAAACTTTAGTAAATAAATTTGTATTTTTCTAGAAACAATTGGTTAACAATTTACTAAAAAAAAAATAGTGAAACAAAATTCACTATAGTACAAAGAATACAGAAAAGGGACAAAACAGAGATGGAACAATAAATGCAAAAAAAAGAATAGAGGGGGAAAAATTCATTAAAAAAGTGAAAAAAAAAGAATGAAAGCACGCATCTCTTTGAGTTATTCCACGCATCTACTCTCCGCATTTATATACCAACTGTTAATTTTACAGAGGATACATTCGGCAAAAATGTATTTTGTTGAAAAGGAAATCAGCAACTTTTTCGACATAATTTCCTTGGTTTCTATTGTTTTTCTGCCTTTTCATGTTTCCCCATATATAGATATATATATATACCCCTCTTATCATCCCTGGGGCATTTGGCGTCTCACCGTCTAACTCTCTAGCTTGTTCTGAAAGCCGAGAGGTTTACCGGTTGAACAAAAGGTGTTTCAAAAGTTGGACGGCACAAATGGCTCGTATAACCACGAGTACAACTTGCGCATATACTGATCCTGCAGGAAACGTTGAATTTCCCCCTATCCTATCGTATACGGATCAATGCAAGACCTTCATAGGGGTACTTGCCTCCTGTATGTATTCGTACATCAGTATATATATATCTAATACGCTCGGATTATGTGTACT
Organism: Leptopilina clavipes; assembly: GCA_001855655.1. Classification (NCBI taxonomy): domain Eukaryota; kingdom Metazoa; phylum Arthropoda; class Insecta; order Hymenoptera; family Figitidae; genus Leptopilina; species Leptopilina clavipes. Next base: position 8,597 of record JUFY01017322.1, on the reverse strand, counting down.
GTTTCAGAAAGATCTCTTATGTGCCCTTTTTCATTCTAATGATCGCAACCCTTCCTACTTCCCTTCATTCCTCTCCTCTCGAAAAACACAAAACAATACATGAGAATCAAAAGAACACGGAAAATTTCAGTCACTTCTTATTTCTTTTCATACCTATGCATAGATAATATACAATCAGAAATTATTATGTAAGAGAACAATAAAAAGTAATGGCCAAACATGAAAAATAAAAAACCTAAAAAAGCCAAAATAGGTTTTTTTGATCCGCTCTTGAAAAATTGAGTCAGTTACACGCACCTGATGCTACGGAACAAAGAAAAAACAATTAATTCCGATAATTTGGTTCAAAAGTTATGGCTTAAAATGAAAAATAAAAAAAAACCGAAAAAAAAGTTTTTAAAATTAAAAAATGCAGTTTCTATTTATCAACTTTAACCTACAATAGGGTAAATGCACCAATTGTCGAGGATGTACCATTTGTCGAGTTACCATGGTAACAACCTAAAATATTGCCTTGTATAATTAATTTCGTAAAGAATTACAATTTTATAAATCATATTTTACATTTACAACACATAAAAAGTCATAATATTTATTATTATTTAAATTTACATTGTGATTAAATGTTTATATAAAAAAATAAATTTTGTTTACTCGACAAATGGTACATCCTCGACAATTGGTGCATTTACCCTAAATTGTTATTTTTCTTATCTATAAATTTAAAAAATGTTTTATGAAAAATAAAGTACTTGTCAAGAAAATTTTATTTATATAGCAATAAAACGCATTTTCTCCTAGTTCATTCAGTGGCCACTAGCTTGAATTGGCGCCACTTCCTGTCCCACAAAAACATTCCCGGTCGGATTTTCCCACATGGCCTTAAACAATTTATTGAAATAACAATAAATAATTTTTCAAAACGACGCACGAATTCCGAACGAAATTCGTATAAATAATTTTTACCTGGGTTGATATCTTCACTATATACTTTGTATGCATATTTTGCAAGTGTTTACTAATTTCTGAAGTGTTTCATCCAGTTCTTCTAACAACTTTCTCAGGTCTTCTTTATTTTTCACACTTAAGGCCTCAAAACCGACAAGATCATTTTTACGAAGATAGTTCAGATATTAAATAACTAAGTTACATACAATAAAAAATTGTTATGTATAATAAATAAATATAATAATATAAATAAAAGCTAGACAACTGAGAAAAATAAGAAAAACAGAACAAGCCTGCCGAGATAAAAATGAAGTAAAGTAATTTTTAGAAGTGCTTTTGCCCTTCTTTCACGACCTCCTTTAGTTTCGTCTGCATCTTGCTTCCCTTTATATTTAAGTTTTTCTTCACTAAATGCTAGAAAGTTATGAAATACACTTCCCCCTTTGAAACTAGAAGTTTTCAAGCTGAACCGCAAGATTTAAATATCAAAGTAAACCTTTTCAAGGTCCTTTACGAGACCGCGCTATTCCGGTAGTTTACAAACTGATGATGAAAACGATTACTTTGGTAGAAGATTTTTTTTCTTTGTAGCAAAATTTTTATCAGGATAAAACTAAATTTCCGTAAGTGGTAGGTTTAGGTTTTCCTTTTTTTTCCACCCTTCATGTACAAAATGAAAAGACGCACACATAATGGAGTAACAATTTTTATTTGAAATTTGGTAACAAATTTAGAGATAGCTACTTTATAGTAAAACAAACCATTAGTGTTGTCAGATACCCGGCAACCCCCATTTTATTCCGCATTTTTAATAACAGGCCCAAATATTAAAGAAAAAATTATATTTTTAATTTCAAAGTTCTCTTATCTTTTAAAGATAAGAGTGATTTATTTGCAAATAGAAAAGGAAGAATATTTTTTTTATTGGAATAGAAGGATTTGATTGATTGATTTTAATAACACGTAATAACATGCCATTAAAATCATCTCGTAGAAGGTATGTGTATAATACTTTACATAAATCGCAACCTGCTTATTTTGAACACGTGAATCCGTAAATCTCATTTTTATCAATCGAAGCGTTCCTTTTACATTTACTTTAAGGTAACTTTATATAAACTAAATAAAATTTATAAGAATATAAAAATAAATTTCAATGTAACATAATTCACAAATGTAAATGAAAATGTCGATTTAGGTTTAAAAGTTTAATTTAAAATGTTAGGTTTTTTATAAGTTATAAGGTTATAGGTACATTAGGATGACCGTTATTTTGCGAAAGTTTGAGTATACATAGGATTAGTGCACTTTTTACATTTTGTATGATAACATTTTTTCTTAATCTTTTGCTTTGACGATATGTATATTTCTGGTTTTGGATGTACTGAACACGAATCCAATGTCAAAAATAAGTTTTGACGGCTTCCACAAAAACTGTCGTTTTTAAAGAATTGACACCTTTATTGATAGCTGCACGGAGAGAAAAATCAAGCTTTTGTAGTATGAACAGTTAACCTTACTTCGTAAAAGAACGTACATGCGCAAAAGGCGTAAACTTTGTGCTGTATTTGTATCAATTCGTCCGATATGAGCATAAAAGTTCTACCTTTAAACGCATGGGACATCAGTATACTACGATTGCAAGAGATCCACGCTTTTTCGGTATATGTTTTATGCAACTGTAGTATAAGGACACGCCTCTTAAGCAGGAACGTCCATACAAAATTACCATAGGAGGGCTCCATACTACAAACGCTTGATTTTTCTACGTATGTAAGGTTCATTGTTGGAAAGGATAAAAATTTAATTTCTTAAACAATTTGTAATTTAAATAATTTAAATTAAAAATATATAAATTATTAGTTATTAAATATTATACTAGACAAATTTTTGAGAGCTTATTTCTTTTTTACTTTACTTAATAGAAACATAAACATGAAATATATCCAGCAAACGAAAAAGGATTAATGCGAATTGGAATGTGATTACCGCTTATCGACAAATACGAATTAGAGCTATGTTGCAATTCTTTTGAATTCGACAAGCCCAGATAGCACGTAATCTTGCAGCAATCTTGCGGCAAGCTTAACATGCAAGGTTAGCAAGATTGCAGTGTAAGCTTGCTGGAAGCTTACCTTAAGGTTAAAATGTCCCACCTAACCCAAGGTTGCACGGTAAGCTTGCCGTAAGGTTACCGTAAGATTTCACCTTAAGTTTGCAGCAAGATTGTAATGCAAGCTTATCTCAATATTACTCTGTAATCTTGCTGCAAGATTG
>JUFY01017291.1:2266-29054 GCA_001855655.1 Leptopilina clavipes | reverse complement strand
AATTAGTGACTCACGTTTTGCTTTTGAATTAGTTAAAATTTACTAATAAATTAGTAGAAAAATTTTTTTTTACTATTTATTAGTAAAATTTAACTAATTCGAAAGCAAAAAGTGAGTCACTAATTCAAATTAGTTAAAATTTTTACTAATTCAAATTTAGAGAGTAGTAAACAAGTATTTGATCTCGTAACATTAGTTGCGAGTTAATATATAGGTTAAAAGAGTGTGACCTTTATGTTGAGGGGAGAACCGCACATATATAGTAATTCCGCACGAGTGGATTAAGGGTCAAATGTGAAAGTCCATTTTCCGAACTAAACATTAGATAGGTACACCACAGTGCAATGTGAATCGTGCAATGCGGAACCAAAACCCACCCAGGATCGGGATGTTTGTTCCGCAGAAGCGTATATACCTAAGTAGGTAGATATACAGAAGGTTGGATGGTACTTGTGTGGAGTTGCACATTGCACCGGTCGAGTAACTCTATAGGAAATTTCTAGTTCTGTGGACGCGTCGACACGGAAAACGTGACGATATCGCTGAATTACGTAGAAATTCTACTATACGAGGGGATAAAAAAAAAAGAAAAGAAAAAAAAACCCTCTGCGACTGAGTCCACTCTTTTTAGTTCGCGTCCGCACTCTGGCAACTCACTTCGCTGAACGGTATCACGATATAACGTCTCTCCATTGTATACCTTTTGCCATTCTTACCACATTTTTTCTAATTATAAAATAATTTTTTTCAAAGATGAACATTGTTTCGGCATTTTTTCATGTTCGAACTGAAACAAATCACTGGAGTGATAAAGTCACTTTGCTTCTATGGTGGAGAGAATTTTTTCCATTGCTTACTCTAAAAATGGAGCAAAATTTCTTGTTTTTATACAAAAAGTCCTTCGGTGTTGAAGTTTTTAGATTAACTCCATGAGGAATTAATAGCTGGATTTAACTGAAGTCAGTAAAAATTAGTCAAATTTCACTGATTTAGTTTTAGAGTGAAATTTTTAGGTTCCATTACTAAAAATTGGTGATGATCAAACTGATTCCTGATAAAGAGATAAGATCTTCCTTTTAAAAAATGTTTGTCGTTATTAAAAATTTTTAAATTGTAATTAACTTGCGACATTTTTAAGAAGATGGTACTAAATCTTGAGATTAGAAATACATTAGATATATATTATCTTTGATCACTGCGGCGTTAAACTTGAAGAAGCTATAAATAACGAAGGTCCTTAGTTCTTCTCATGTGTGGTGAAGGTATTCTCACAATCAGAGATTCTTTAACAGAACAACCCTAACATCTAACGATATAACTCATTCATCAGATTAGAATTTTTATCACTTTCTTATCACCTCATGATGCCTATATAGGAAATCGTGATTCTCGTAGACATTTACTTGCTTCACTCCCATAGGAGGAATATATTTCATCCAGAGTCAATTAGATAAAATAGTCGAATCTTTTTATTGATAAATGACTGTAATAAAAAGTAGGAATAGAATTGTCTGGTTTTCTTTTACAAACATACGATCATTGTCTGTCAGTTAATCAATCGAGTGATAAATGTACATATATGTAATAAAAATAATTACATATGTAATTTTCATTCCTTATGGAAAAATATCTATTAGTGAATTTATTTTTATTATTAAAAACCTTTGTGATTTTTATTATTTCAAAAATATAATATTTTTAAACGAAACGTTTAGAATAATTTATTATTTGTCACTGTAAATTCAGTTTAACTTTGACTGAACTGTATAAGTCTGGATTTGGGAAATGGTCCATGAAAGTCAGGAATTGGGTGATTTAAAATGAATGCCTTTTGTGTGAAAGATATACAAACCGAAAGTCGTAAACTTGAGAAGATGTATTTTCACGGTGGTTGCAAAGTCACTCGACTAAAGTATATTTAATACAATGAGAGTATTCATAAAAAAAAAATCGAAAGTATTGGCAGAAAAATTTCACATTTTTTTCACCTGTGATTTTATTTGGACTAACGGACGATTACTCTAATTTTTTATTAATCTACATTCACTGAAAATATTTCTCTCGAATTAAAAGAAACATTTATTGAATTTTTCTCTGAAAAAAAATTAATTTTAGAATTTTGTATCTTCAAAGGAGCCGTTAATTATTTTATTAAAAGTAAACAATTATTAAACTGGACTTTACACTTTTCCAAAATTGACTAATTTAGCTAAGATTTTCCACTTGAATGAAAAAGATCAAAATGTGGGCGTTGGAAAAACAATTTTTTCGAAATTAGAGGGTTGGCCAGTTTTCAAATTACAAAAAAGAAACTATCATTAGGAAATGAATCAAAAGAGAAAAAAAATATGTTTAAATCGTATGGTTCTGGTTTTTTTCGCACGCCAGGTACAGTTTATAAAAAAAAAAGAAGAAGTTCTAGTCTCACTGGTGACTGATGTAAAAGTCTTTATGCACCTGGCTACCTGCAAGACATATAACCTGCTTCAAACTCCAGGAAGACGGTCGATGACATGACAGTAGTGGAGTGGAAACTACCGCTTACAGAAACCTGGAAATGTTAGATGTACTTATTGTGATCCTGAAAAAGATTCTCTCGTGTAAAAGAAGGATGGAATATATATACACACTCTCTGGTATTGTCGTGCCAAGAAGTTGAAGATACGGTAGCAAAACCTAACTCCAGAAGTAAAGCGTGATGAAAATGTGAATCGCGTGCGTTCACTCGTAAATGTCGCATTGCATGCGATTCATGATTTTGAGGTGAAAATAAACGGAAAGTAAAATGAGAATGGCACAATGGAAAGAGTGGTATTGAAAATGTATTGCGTGATTAGAGAAAACAACTTCTTCTTTCATCTCAACACTTTTTGTCCGCGAGAAAAAGAGGAGGCTTTCAATTTTGATTTATCTTCGTAATATAAAGAACTTTCAGATAATGATAAGTTTTGTATTTTTTGGATAATGATTCACTTCGAAGTTGCATTTAATATTTCTTCACAGTTACGAAACGCCACCTTGAATTTGATAATTTCGATGACTCTCTTTCGATCCTGTAAATTTTGATTTAGAAAACACTCAGGGAAAAATTGTGTTTGAATAAAAATTCTTGATTTTATCGTATAGAGCCGAATTTTATTTTAAATAGTTTGTTCAAACCAAAAAATTTGTTTCAAATAAATATTCGGTTCAGTTTAACAAATTTTTCGACCGAAGGAAGAAACAAATTTTTTATGGAGCCAAATATTCGTTTGGCTAACTGAACACACAGAGAAATATGTTTTATTTGAATTAAACAAAAGTATATTTGTCTCAAAGCGTACTAAATTATTTATTTCTTTCAAATAAAAATTTTATTCAGAAAAAAAAATTTTTTGTCGTGGAAATTTGAAAATCAACGAAAGTTGCATTTTTAAGATAACAGGATAGATAAAAAATTTTTTAATCTAGTAAAATTTATTTAAAACAAATAAAAATTTATTTGAAACAAATAAAAATTTATTTGAAACAAATAAATAGTTCAGAAGAGTCTGAGAAAAATTAATCTTTCTTTGGGTGTATTTGTTTGGTCGTTTGAAATAAATTTTTTGAGAATGCTTTGGTTTTATCTTCTAAGTCTTATTCATTATTTGAGTGTAAAGGGATAATTTCATTGCAGTCATCAATCATTATACTTGAAGAAAAGTGTTATTTTCTGTCAGGCTGGTAATTAAAAACATCAATTTTGATTAACGAGGGAAATATTGATTCTAATACACAAATAATTATATAATAATTAAATTATTATTTAATTATATAATAATATATTAAACTTTTCTCGCCTAATAGAATAATAATTATTTTATCAAAGGATAATTAAATAACTATTTATTATAATTATAGGGAGAAATACCAGAGGAACAGGAATGAGATAATTTTTAGATATGAAGCGGTTTATTTTAGTTTAGAAGAAAAATTTCGAATTTAGAGAGAGCAAGTTTATATTGGTTCCTATATATGATTTTGAAAATATTTTCTTTCACTTTTGCCGCTTTTCAACTGTTTTATATATACATGTTCGATATATGATAATACCGATTCATGTATAACGGTTACTTTGAAGGCAAGTCGATTTCGATCTATGGACACTTACCTGGAACGACAGCAGGTTTCTTGAACCGACACCTGTTTCACGATGGGTTTTATATTTGATGCGTGATATAGTGTATTTCTAGTTGGATTTATGTGTATTGACTATATATACGACATATATTTACCAAATGGAAATGGAAAAATTTGTCTTTTGTGACTCATCGGAAAAAAAGTATCACATTTTTCTAGCACAATATTTGTATTGTATTTCAACACACTTATAATTCTTTTTAAAGAAATGATTATAAATTTAAGACTAGTAGCTTTTTTCATATGACTGTTAGTTTTCAACGTGTGGATTTAATTTGGTTCCAAATACAAGTCATCATTTCTTGTATTTTCTTCTTCTTTTTCTTTCTCAAAATATTTATAGAAAGAAAAACATTCGAAATTTGAAAAAATCTTGAAACAATTGAAATTGACTCCTTTTGCAATTCCAATGCAAAAAGGAAGAGAAAAATATATTGTTTAAAATTGGGGGAAATGGGGAAAAATTAATTTTTATGCGGGAAGATTGAAGGTACGTTACACGCTGTTAATTTTTTATGACGGTGCCCCTAATATTTGCATGTTGGCTACAGACGGTGAATTTATATATAGAGATACTATCTTTCCTTTTACACACAGGTATATATATCTATTACAATACCTAACGCTTCGACAGTCTTTAATGACCGTGAAGCGTTGAAAAAAGGAGAAGCTCTTAGATAAGGGATCGCGTGTCTAAGAGAACACCCCATTCCTGCTACTCTCCTTAGGGCTAAAAAGAAACTATATGTAAAGCCACTGGTTTGTTCCTTTACATTGAGAAAAAATGCAAAAAGTAGTGTAAAAAAATTTTTTTCCACAATTTTAGATACCAACGGAGATTATTTATTCTCAAGGGTACACGAGTTCCTTTCTGGATTCTGCATGATGATGATGATGATGATGATGATGAATTAGTTATAAACCTCTTGAAATATTATACATACCTACTGATTTTTCGTCAAAACGATCAAACATCGGTTAAGGAAATAAAAAATTGTTTCACAGGCAAATAAAATGTTTATTAAAAGTGCAATAAAAATTAATGAACAAACATTTCCTCTCGGGATCAACAGCGCGTGATTCCGCTGTTAATTAATCCCTCCCTCTCTCTCTCTCTCTCTCTCCCCTTTCGAGTAGGTACATTTATATATATATATATCAACAGGAAATGTTGAATGAAAAAGAGAAAAATTTGAAAATCAACGAAAGTTGCATTTTTGAGATAACAGGATTCACTTTATTTAAGACTAATGAGCTTAGAAATCGATTTGCACCTTGTTTATAGGGGAGTTTCATCTTCCTGGAAGCAATTAGATCATACCAAAGTGTCAGTGCGCCAGCTTGCCTCCGCGTTTATTTATTGGGAAAAAATTTGATAGATTGGAGATGCGGTTACCAATTGGAAAAAAAATTTGTATTTGAAACTCTAAAGTTAATTAGTGCCTTTTTTATATATAAAAGTCATTTATTAAAATCTCTTATATTAATCCCTTGGTTTGGGATTTATCAGAGGGGAAATATTAATCTTCATAAATATAATTGTCTGATGGACTCAGGCGATGAATTTTAGCAGAATTTAGTAATTTTCGTTAGGTTCTAAAATCTGAATTAGTAAAAATTGTAACTGACTGAAATTTTTGTCATTTAGATTCCCTTTTTTTCTGATATAATATTGTAGGAGTGAATGGAATTTGACTTTTTTTTCTGAAATTCACTGTAACAATATTTTCTCAAGAAATCAATGGTGCGATGCATTTATCGCAACTCATCTGTGACGGGTTTTAGCGATATTATTCCGATACTGAAATCAACGTGGGAGTATATAAGTCTGAGCCTATGTGTATAAGTTTATTCTTACCGGCTGAAGAAAATTCCTGCATCTCCTGATGTTGCAGGTGCATATAACTCCCACGTAACGCAACACACACAGTGTTAAGGCTTTCGCCTTTATGGAACACGCAAAATATAAATCCCAGAAATAGAATCATGTGAATTGTTAGACTTGTCACTAATGACGCAAGAAAATAATAATACACGAAAATGCAATTTTTGTATAGTGTGAACTTCTCACGAAGAGATGATTAACCTTGTAGAGGATTTTTATTTTCATAAAAAATTGTATTAATATGTCATCACTTATGTTTAATGGATTTTTAATTTATTTGATGATAGCTATACAATTTTTTTTTAAGATTGTTATATATGAAAAATGTATAATCCAGTTTGACAATAGGTTTATACTTATTTATTCTTAAAGGAAAATCGTTTTTTTTTTTTAAATCCGGATTTTGGGGGATGATTAAATGATTTAATGGAATAGCTATTGTATGGGCGATTATAAAAAGGAAAGTGGTGATTTACACAGAGGCTGTGTCCAATTTTTCCCAAACGAAAAAAAGTCATTCCCATTCGTTTTGAATATCGACATCCTGTCCTTTCGAACCGCAGGTGATTCTTTTCTTTTTCTTTTGAATCTCTTTCATAAAAAAGCATAAGTTACGTAAAACCCCATATGGAATCTTCCTTAATGTTACATTCACATTATGTAAGAAATGGATTTCTTGGCAAGACATCAGAAGAAATATTTTATTACCTAGTTAAAAATTGACAAAAGTTTTTAAACATAATTTTTTAAAAATAAACAATAATAACGATTATTATTTTTTTAAAATTATTATTATTATTATTATTATTATTATTATTTTTATTCTTATTCTTTTCATTCTTTTTATTTTTTTTATTCTTTTTATTCTTTTTATTTTTTTTTATTCTTTTTATTATTATTTGCAAAAAAATTTACTCGTTGACAAGTTGAAGAAAATAAAATAATGTCAAGTCGCGAATTTAAAACGAGATATATAATTTCTAATCAGATTGCTAATTAATATGCATCACTTTTTGATTTAAGTAGTGGCACACAATTTATTCATTTTGCAATATACATTTCAAACTTATAAAGTTTAGTAAATCATTAATCGACAAGCTTGGACCGTAAAACTGAATGTGATTATAATACTGGTTTAGAATAATTGAATAATTGTACTTAATCAATGAAAATATTTTTACTCTCGATCTGCAAACGCAGATAACAATTGTGGCCCGTTGTAGATATATAGATTATACGTAATTGAAATAATTAATGTATATGCGGGAGGTAAAATTGTATATGAAAATATTACGTTATACTTGAAAGTTATAGGAATATATTAAATTTTTCAAATATGATGAAAATTAATACTATTTACTTATTGAGAAATTATTGGGACATTAAAAGAGGTTTTCTTATTCTTTTCAGGGTTTTTATCATTTAAAAATATGTATGTGTGTCACACTATATAATACATTTATATATATACTTATTTCTGGTTATTCAATACGCATTCAAGTCACCTGATACAATTTTATACATTTTTTTTTTTGTTTCTTTTGCTCAGTTATGTTTCAATATTAGATGAGCTTCAGAAATATAACTCTGAATTTAACATATATGGAAATAGAATATAAAAATGAATCTGTGTGACATTTAAAATGAAAACATTCAAATTTCAGGTAATTTTGCATGAATTGACTATTATATGAAATAAAGAGAAACTGTGAATTTTGAGCTCCGTTTTATTGAAGAGTAAAAAAAATCTTATTCTTCTCAAAATAATGATTAAATTTGAAATAGAATTTTTCAGAATTTATTGAACAACTTTAATATTTAATAAATATTAAATTAAATTAAATTAATATTAAATAAATATTAAATATTAAATTAAATATTTAATACTTTTTTTATTATAATTATATAATTTAAAAGAAACTAATTAAGCAATCTGTCTGAGAGCTCAAAATTCCTTTATTTAAAGTTAATTATGTGCAGAATTTCATATATAGAATTTCATAATACATATAATATTATAAGAAAAGTTATAATCTGGAAAGTTTTGCTTATTCGGCAAGACATACAGAGTAATTAAAATTTGTAAACACATTAAATTGTTGATTGATATAAAAGGTCGACAGTTTATTTAAAAAATTTGTTTGAAGAAATTAAATTACGTTTTTTTTGCATACGGTGAATTTTAATTAAACATTGATTTCATCGAGAATATTTTTTTTATAATAAGCGCATTCCTTACAAAGTGCAATAATTAAATTATTTACTTTATATATTACTTCATGCATTGTTGTAATTATTGAACTTGTTGGGAATTTTTGATGAAAACTTGTTTCATTTATTTCATTATATGTTATAAAAAAAAGTAATAAAAATGTAATTAAAGAGTAATAAAAATGTAATTAAAAAGTAATAAAAAAGAATAATATTAATTTTAATATAGTATAAAAAAGAGAATAATAATAATTAACGCACGTGTTCTTTTCTAACATGGAATTCGATATATTTATACACATTTTATATTAATGTTTGGCAAATAGTTGAAAGTCTTAGATTTACAGTCGCTGTTTAATTAAATAATAAATATCGTTCGTTTTACGATTTGCAATTTGTAAATTCTATTTAAAAACTGATACTAGAAATTAAACAAAACGATAGGATACCTTCTGATGTAATACTTCTATATGGTATGCAACGCAGTGTTAATTGAAACATAAGATTTGTTTCATAACCGACAGCAAAGGATTAATTGAAACATTAGTTTTAATTATAAGCTTGTACATATTCTGGTGTGAACGCACCATGTACGCGTACAGTACAAATTTATTAAATAATAATTAATTTTAAATGTAGGTAACACGAAAGAAAATTGTGTCTATTGAATTGCATTGTTACAATGGTTTTTTATTTAAATAATAATAGAAAATTGACCTTCTATTTTTATTTGTTTTTATATTGAATATAATAAAATATAATTAAATAACATAAAAGAAAATTTAAATTTAATACTTATTGTTCAGTATTAAAAAATATTATTGAAGTATTAGTAGTATAAAAAGTAGTCGAATTAAAATTTCACTTAGAAATAATTAATGAATATTTTATTCAATTGATGGAAAAATTTAAATTGAAGCGCGCTTGTTTTAAAGTCTCGAACCCAATGTCTATTCCCTCATTTATCGACACCGCACGTTTGGTGTCGAGACAGTAGAATAAGGTTAAGAATGTCTTTCAATAAAAAATAATCGTTTTTAACGATTTATAGAGAAACTGTGATAATATTTACAAAGTTTATTTACTGTATTGTTCGTTTTTAATACAGTGTTTAAAAGAATTTTTAATTTTCTCTCTTATAAACAAAATTACAAAACTATCAAGTCAGTTATTTAATTTGTGCCACAGTGAAAGGAATTATTATCTCCAAGCAACTGCACTACAGTTGATCCTAAAGCAATCATTAATGTGATGAAATTGCTTTGCTCAGAATAATATTTCAGTAAGTAATCATTTTTCCCTCTATACACACAACATTAAATTTATCTCATTGTTCAAACCGTCGTTGTCGGCCATTTTGTTACTCAATAATCACCCACGTAAAATGGTGGATTGAATTGTTCGTTTTTTTTCCATTTCAGTTCGATTTTGAAGTTTATTGCATCAGTCAACTTAGTTTCTAAAGAAGATATCAAAAATGTCACGTAAATTCAAAAAAACGCCAATTTTCGTCGTTGAGGATCATCACGATGCTTTGCCCTGCATTTATCGTTGTTTGGGATCAAAACATCTGCCATTTGAAGGTAATACAATAATTCATTTAGACTCCCATCCTGATATGCTTATTCCAAAGGATATGAATGCTGACACCGTGTGGGATAAGCAGCAACTCTTTAGTGAAATTAGCATCGAAAACTGGATACTTCCTGCAGCTTATGCTGGACATTTGAAGAACTTGGTGTGGATTAAACCGCCATGGGCAAAACAGATGACAGACGGTATGTTAACGTTTCTTATTGGAAAGCACAGAGAGACTGGTCTGATAAGATTAACATGCTCCGAACCGTATTTCGTCAGCGAGGCTCTCTATTCTCAACCAGAGGAACTTGAAAATACACGCGAAGTGACATTACATGTAATAACGATGGGTTCTTTTATTGATGATTCGATGAAACGAGATGATTTCCCATCGATTGCGTCAGCAATTAGGCAATACTTACCAGAAAGTGACACACCCTATATTCTTGACATTGATCTTGATTTCTTTAGTACAAAAAATCCATTCAAGACACTTTATGAGAATGCAAATATCTATGAAAAATTGGCACCACTTTATGAATTTAAACGACCAAATTCCACCGATCCGGAATTATTAAAAGAAGCAACAATTGCCCGTGATGAGCAATTGACTGAATTGCATAATTTATTTTTCCATTTGGAGGAAAATAGAAAATTGGTGGGTTATGAGAATGAGAAGAGTGCAAGATATGAAGCTGTCGAATTGATCTATCGTGAGATGATGAAATGCTACAGGGATTCAGAAATCAATTGGATATCGATTCATGATGCTGGATGCACGATTGACGACACTGATCTTCCTCATCATGTGACAAGTCAACAAGATCTCGATAGACTCATCAGTGGTACTTTCAAGTCCTTCTTGGCTGTTTTACCCGCTCGTCCTACAATTGTCACTATTGCCAGGTCCAGCTATGATGAATATTGCCCACCAGAAGATGTGGATCAAATTCAAGTAGGCGTGATTGATGAACTGAAAGATAGACTTGGCGTTGATGTGGAAATAAAATTACTCTACTTGGAGGAAGAGGTTAATTAAAATTTACTCTATGGACGTTTTAACTTTTTAACATTGTATCAAGAAAAGATTAACTACCGTTAATATATATTTATATAAAAACGTAAACTACCTGACGATTTTTTTTATACAGTTTTAAAATTTTTTGTAACATGGACTTTTTACTCTATTTCACTGTGAAATTAAATACTACCAATATATTTGAAATAAAATTTGAATTAGAAAATAAAATAGAAAAGTTTTTAATTGCCGTGTTTTCTAAACTTGAGGTGAAATTTCCTCAAAGATAAAATAAAAAGTAAAAAATATTTTCACTGGATGTAAATTGCATGAAGTTACGGGAATTTGCGTCTGCACGTGTTCAATCCTGATGCATAATTTGTATTAATTATGCACAGTGAATGCTCGAATGCAGATAGGCAGATTCATAAGCTCCATAATATTCCACGTTGTGGACATGAACAAATAGTATCTCATTGGGATCATTTTCGGGAATTTATTTCATGCGTAAATATACAATTCCAGTAATTGGACACTGCTCTCATTATGCCTAATGATCCAATATTATAGAGATCACAAGAAAATGACCTCGTTTTCTAAACTCTGAGAAACTTCCATCTTTTTGCAATTATTTGCATATGTCAATTTTTTTCAACTCTTTGTTTTGAGGAAAATAAATGACTTGCGTGTATGAAAGATGTGTGCGTAAAAATTATTATTAATTAATTGAGTTGTTACGCGCGGGGAAAACACGAAAGCGGTAAAGACAAATGATCTATAATCACACGTCCAACACCTGATTTGCAATTTTTTTTTCGTCAAATTTGCAATGAAACGCTTTCTACACAAGACGGTCATTTGTTGTTTGTCACACCTTAATTTATTATTATTTTTATGATCATTGGTTGACTTGAGAAATTACTTCATCATTGCCCTTCGGGAAAATGTTTCCTTTTTTTCTAGAGGAGAGTTCATTAGGAAAGAAACAAGCCAAGGAACCTAAAAGCATTTTTCCAAACAAGGTAGATTTAATTAAAAATAAAATGAAACGAAACAACCCAGTGATTAGATTAAACATAGTGTGCCTTGTTAATTCGTTATGCTCAATGAGAACTTCCATAGCCAATTAGAGTTGAAAGTTTATCTCGTTGTTTTTTCGAAATCACACATGAAAATGCAAAAGGAATTCAAAAGATTCTTCTTCAACTGTGTCATGGAGTCACGACACATTGCAAATATATAAATCTTGATGTGAAAATAGGTTTTTTCTCTCTATTCAATGTTTTCTAATATATTTCACGAATTAAACCGCGACTAGACAAATATCATTTTCTGTTCAATTTCCATAACTCGTTTTCTCACTGTGATATTATCTCTTTTAAGGGAATGAAAATCAAATGACGAATAACTGAATTTCTTGTCAATGAGGACAAATGAGGCAACTTGCAAACAGATAGTCTCGTGAAAGGTATATAAACTTCCGCGGTTGCTCTTCGTGATAAAAGTATTAATCAATGTCTACTTTCACCTCAGACCTACACTGCACTTTCCTCTGTCAAATTCGATTCCTCTGTAGAATTTCATTTTTTTCCCGCAAGAGTGCAAAATTATAAAGATGAAAAATTTTCTTCCTAATCATCAATTTTACTCAAGGGAAAAATTATCTTTGAATTCCTCTATTTTGTATTTTAGGTTATTTTAAATAAAGTTTGTTTAAATATAAATAAATGTTTATTTGATTCAAATGAATGTTTGCTTCAGTTTAATTAATTTTCTGATCCGAGAAAGAATTTGGTTGTTTGAATCAAATTTTTGATGGAACCAAACAAATATTTGGTATAGCAATGCTTTGGTTAGCAATAATTCTTGAATAATTGCAATAAAGATGATGCGGAAAAAATCTAAATTACTCTCGTGGGCAAATGTACGATTTTAAACGAATGAAAAAAATATTGTCAAGTTGAAAATGACGGTAATTTGTTTTTCATGATTTAAACGAGCATGTGCGAAGGGTGATTAAAAAAAATTACAAGTTTTTCATAAAAAAAAAAAAAAAGAAAAATGACGATGTCGCGCAAAATGTTGTCTGGCCTAACTTGTTTCTTGATTTTCCACTTATTTATTCCTAGCATGTTAATTACTCAAACGAAGGAGTTGAAGATGTCTAAACGTCGATATGTGGAATGACGAATTTCCGTGTTTGACGATGCATCTCAGTGGTAAAAGCTGACTCTTGGAAAAACATGAATTACTAATTAGAATATACCTTTACTTTTGATAAGAAATAGAACTTGGCACCTTGTCCCCCTGCCTTCTTATCGAATTCCACTGATTCAAGTCTGAATATTCAAAATGGAAGAAAAAAAATAAGTAAAACCCACATCAGATTACATGCGTGTATTACAACTCCTAGAAGTCGATGTCCTTCGACGAGGAAGCCGAGAGAGGCTTGATTAAAATGACTCATTTAAATTATTGACATTTTATATTTATGCGACATTATATACATATATGTATTTGCATGTATACGTTTTGTCGGTCATTTAAGTCTCGCGCGTAACATTAATTTATTCCTGTCTTATTTTAATATTTAATATTTAATATTGAGAACCTTTATCTTCAGGTAGTAGGAAATAGATTGTCACTTCCCCTTTGTTTGTCCTCACCACTTCTTTGTGACGAATCAGCTGGGTGGCTGCTAATCCGTACATGAGCATTGGAATCCCTGTGAAAAAATACCCTTTTATTGTTTCAATTTTTTACTGTCAATTATATTTATTTTTATAACATTCGTGACTCGCTCGAAAGGGAAAAAATTATTGAGCGATTAAAAATTATGAATTTTAATTAATTAATTTTTTTTAATTGTTCAAAATAAAACGTCACCCTATATATTATTTTTGACGAATTTTTGATCGTAATTTTTCTAATTCAATGATTTTTTATATTTATTGTTTTGTATAATGTCCTTCAAAATTTTGAGAGCCCTTTCAGTTGTTTACATTATTAGAATAACAAGTCAGGATCTTAGATTTGTTTATTTGGTGACAAGTGTCTGTAAAATTCCCCTCTACCTGTATTTTAATCCTTCGAGTACCCTTCTTCATACCATTTTGAATTATTTTCTCTTTTCATTTCCCATAATCTTTTTCTTTCATTGATTGATTTTTGAAATTGAATTTTTAAATTGAATTTTTAAATTGATTTTTTACATTAATTAAGTTTGTAATAAATTAATTTTTTTAATTAATTAATTTTGTAATAAATTAATTTTTTTAATTAATTTGTAATTGATTTGAACGTATAGGAATATTTTATATATATGAAATTAATGCGGAAGAAAAAGATTTAAGTATTCATATGAAGTAGAAAATGCTGATGAATAATTAAAACAATGCAATTCATAGACATGATTTATTTTCCGTATGTGGGGCAGTTTTTGTGTTTGTTTAATTTATGTATATAGCAAGGGGCCATAATGAGTGAAGGAGAAAGGGGGGCAAATAGGGATAAGGCGTGACTAATGTGAAGATATATTAGTTACGTTGGCCTCTTTTTGCCATTAACTTTATAGAAGTATGAATATACCAAGGTTAAGTATCTTGATCGCCTTGAAAAATTTGTCTTCGAGTGTGAGGTCCTGTTTGGGCCTTTTGGTGCAGTGATACTTGATGTAGGGAAAACAGCCCGTTCTTAAAATATGATAGTTGCTCCTGCCCACTGGCCAGTTGAAATGAGACATTCCCCTCTGATCGCTCGTTATGTCCGCATATTTCACGAAATATGACGTCCATGGTGGTTCTTTTGTTTGCAACAAGTAGCTCGTTAGGACCTGTATTCACCGAAAAACAAATAAAGATTATGAATTATCACCTTTTCGTTACCTACCTGAAATTTAAATATACTTTTTATTTATTTTTCAGTTCTCTCCTACTTATTTTTCAATATAAATTTAGAAAACATGTGATATTAATCATAAAAATTTTATGATTAACTATAAACATAAAGAATTTTACTCACAATCGTGCAGTGTAAATTTCTGATTATAAAAGCATGGATGAAAAGTAAACACGGCGTAGTGCATTTTTCATTATACTTGGTTTTCTCACGATCTTTTTTTCAGGTATGATTTGTTAGTTTTCTTTTTTCTAGTTTTGTTCTGTATGGCGGGTATTTGAAGGGAGGTAATTGACGTTTGTTGAGAAGGCATGCGTGTTATTTCCGAATTCTTAGACTGAAGAAATGACTGACCTCCGAAGATAACGGTTTTGGCCTCCGGGTAAAATGTCTCGCACATAACCCATTAGTGCGGCAGCCGAGCGATTTTTCAATTGGCCGCAGAACGGCAATCATTCGTGGATTGCTCCTCCCAGGCTTGAAAATTTTTTCTGCTTCATAACATCAGCCATGAATAATAAATTATTATCGCAGTGTATTAAATGTTATTCTTATACATTAATGCGAGGGTGGTCTCTATTTTATATAATCTTAAATGTCAACCAGATTCATTTAACTATATTTGTATATTTAATTTCAAAGAAGGAAAATCACGAATGTGGTATTAGAATTTATTTACGTAATCATGAATTATCCTTATTTCACAATTTTCTCGAAAAATGAAAAATTTCAATAAATGTTTCATTTAGGGGAAATATGGAGAATATTGCAGGCGTGGTCAACAGGTAATTGTGTATTAACGGTAGCGATTGGAATAGTATTCTTAATCCTTTCTAAAATAAATATGACTACACTGCTTTAAATGTCAAGGTTTTCTTTTATATAAAAAAATACACAAATATTAGTGCGTTACAGAAGAAGTTATTGTATATAGAAAACAATTATAAGGAAAGTAATGCATAGGATTTTGCTATTCTAAAGTTGAATTACTATGAGGAATTCATATGGCAAAAGGTCAAAGGAGAGTTGATGACATTGCTTGTAGAATATGACAAAAAATTCCTAGGTATGAAAATATATTATTTGAGAATGTCATGTGCCATTTTTAGTGTCGCTAAATCACTATATACATATAGCTTTTATGAATCAAGAAATATTAGGTACTACTTTTTTTAGAATTAAACGACTTGATTCGAAAATAATTCATTTTTTTTAAACATTAATATTCAAAAATCAAAATAGAAAAAAATTTTTATTTCGCGCCTTGATTTGAATCTATAACGCGTGCGCAAATTTATATATTTAAATTCTTACATAGGGAATTAAAATTTTCAGATCCAGTATTTTTGGAAATATTTTTTTTTATCAACAAAATCAACATTTTGTTGATAAAAAAAATGTCGAAGTAAAAAATTAAGCGCCATGCGCCAAAGTTATGAAGGAAGAGAACTTATCTCGATGAGTCGTCGCGCCACTTCCCCTCTCACTTCATTTTCCCCTCATCCATCGCGTTTTCACTTCGACCACTTCTGACACACACTAACAAATTTGCCGCTTTATATATATTATAAATATGTTACCGGTTTAATATGCGATTCAGTTGATTCTCGAATGTGAATGTTGAGATAAAGAAACGTTTTTCCTCTGCTACTTTATTATATAGTGATCATTAAAGTATTCTTGTCACACATTTTCGTAAATTATTTTCATTTCTATGACTGAAGGTCACATCCATTGCGGTATACTACTCTCGCAGCAGTCGAGCCTCGAGAATCGTTCATGTTTGTCGATAAAAGTGTTGGCGGGTCTTTTTTAAATTTCAACGCCCACGCATTCTTTGACACGAGTATAGAATTTGCACGCAATATTTGAAATTCTTTTAATTAATTTTTATTCGACTGTGTGTATAATTTAAAAATAAATATATAAAATAAATTGAATAATTTTTCATGATACTTGAACGAAGTTCAAAAGCAGAAAAGCCACTTAATTACTTTGATTACGCAATTTTTGGTGTGATTTATTTTCAACTGTTTATTAATGAACAGGTGTCGAACTAGTTGATTATTAACGAGATTTAATGTTTATTTGTAATATATTTTACATGAAATATTCGTCATCGCTTACTGGAATGACCGATTAATCATGTTTTCTCCTCTATGATTATTCGAATTCATTTAAAGAGCCATCGACATTGTAAACAAGTTATTTATTAACTTTATCAAATGTATCTCCGCGTCTAAAATCGAGTGAGATTTTCTAATAGCCTTGATCAACAGAGCACTCTGTAATTTTATAAAAGCACACTCTATTATCTAATTAGTTTGGACTTAAAAGCACAAAGTGATATAATTAAGTGATTACTTGTACCATGAAAATAGTAATTAGATATTATGTATAATTTTCTGCTTAAATTGTTACAATAAATATGGAAAATTTTATTATATTAAAGTTTGAAAATTTTGGTATTAGTAGAAAGAGACTGTTTCTGTCAGACAAAAGGTAAATTCTTGTAATTTTATTATCGCAGTAGTAAAAAAACAGTTGCAGTCAGACACACAATTGTGTAATAGATAATTAGAGTGTGTTTTTAAATTTTTCTACTCTCGGCAGTAGTAAAAGTCGTTTACAGTTAGACGGAATATTTTAAATTCTTACAATTTGCAATTTTTGCAAAAATATGAGTCGAGTGAAAGTTGTGAAAGGTTTTCAAAATTCTGATGACATTGTGGCTTCAAATTTTTTATTGTATTAGTAGTAAAATCCAGCGTTAGTCAGACAAAATGTTTGTAATTCAGGAAAAATTTATATGTCAGTAGAAAATGCAGTTACAGTCAGACAAGGGGTTTTTAAATTTTGTAATTCTAATATTTCAGTAGAAAAAGATAATTTCAGTCAGACAAGAGATTTTGGAGGAAAATTTGGAGTAAAAAAAGACAGTTTTAGTCAGACAAGATTTGAAACCATGTAATTTTAATATTAGTAGAAAAAACAATATTAGTCAGACAAGAGGTTTTAAATTCTCATAAATTTTACTGGGATAAAATAAAGAAATTCTAGATTCTAAATTTTTGGTGAGTAGAAAAGGACATTTTTAGTCAGATAATACAAGTTCTCGACAAATTGGTTCGGTAGTAGAAGAAGAAAATTTTAATCAGACAAGAATTTTAAATTATCGTAAATTTTTAGCTAGTAGAAAAACGCAATTTCAGTCAGACGAGATGTTTTAAATTATTGTAAATTTTTTATTAGTAGATAAAGACAATTTTAGTCAGACAAAAACTTTTTTAATTGTCGTAAATTTTTTGTTAGTAGAAAAAGACAATTTTAGTCAAACAAAACTTTTTAAATTGTCGTAAATTTTTTGTTAGTAGAAAAAGACAATTTCAGTCAGACAAAACTTTTTACTGACTAATTTACTGACTAATTTATTTTATTTGAAAATCTTCTTCTTCTTTCTCCCACTCTTCGTCTGTTTTTGTTTCGTTCCTTCCTTCGAATTTTCTCCATTCATTTATTTTTACAATATAAATTTTATTTATGATTTCAAGAAATTGGCTAGTCTTTGTTTATGACTATTGACGTCATCCATTGTTCATACAAATTCACAACATTCTAAAGGAAAATTTTTAACTTTAGTTAATTTTAATTAAAAAATTTTATTTATTTCGTTTCTTTTCTTCGAAACGTAATAAAAAAAAGCAATTTGTAATCCCATTTAATTAAATTAAACAATATATATATCTACTTTCTACATACTTCTTCTCACACTGGAAAAAAATATTTTCGTGATATATGTGCTGTTAGGAGCTATATATAGTAAATGAATGTATATAAAAGGGTATAACCTGCGCGATAGTCTTTCCCAAAAAAAATCCATTTCGGAATTTTTAACTAAAAGGTACTTTATCTGATACAATAAATTCAGCAATTTATAGAATTACATATGTGAAATGCACAAGCCATGTATCACGCTATGAATTCGATTATGGCAAAGTCTCTCAACAATGACGTGGTAATGCACGACTTCCTTCCAAGATTTATTATTTTCATTAGTGACCATGCCTATCATCGCAAGGCTGCAGATGAAAATGGGATATTGCATGCTCACTGGTTATACATTTATATACGTATATACACGAGCCTTCTATATATGCAAAAAGGACATAAAAGGAGGTTTTCGAGATGAGAAAAGAGGACACGGTAAATGCGCCGCGCGCGCGTTACTTATTTCGTGTTGCGCGCGAGAATATCTTTCGCGATTTTCCGCGATAAATGATGTAACGGCCATTCGCGATTTAGCCTGCTTCTTCGTTTTCTATATATATGTGGGTATATATATAAGTATATTTGTTGCCGGGTATATGCGAGAAATTGTGTTGCATTTATACCCATATGCATAAAATTCAATACGAAAGCCCGCGCGCGATCAACTGACACGTTGTTGTATATAACGGGAAGACTAAGACTCGATCTTAGATATGTTCGTTTTGTCTGTTAACCGCGCATATAAGTTCAAATTACTACGAAAACACGATACACAAGACCACGCGTGTAATTACGGGTCATTCACATTTGTAGACGTCAGTGTAAATGGCTCTGCGGTTATTATAATGGGAATCAGACACTTCTTGCGCGAGAGAAACAAATAGCAATTTCGCTTTAAAAATAGTTACACCATTCAGTTGACGACTTTTTTTTTTGTCGATATAGAATGTTTCAGAGGGACATTCCCTGGCGTTTTTTTCTTCCAAGCATTTTCAACATTTTATTGAAAAAATGACGAAAATGTGAAAAGCTGAAGTTAAATTATTAATTTAATAAAAATAAAAATTGTTTTTATTCGAGTTTTAGTAATTTTAATAATTTATTATTCAATTACCTATCTCTAAATCTGGATTAGTAAAAATTGTAACTAATTTGGATTAGAAACGGACATTTTGCTTTGGAATTAGTTAAAAATTTAGTAATAAATTACTAGACAATTTTTACTATTTACTGGTAAAATTGAACTAATTAAAATGTAAAAATTCTGTCATCAATTCAAATTAGTTGAAAAAAATTTACTAATTCAGATCTAGAGAATAGTTTCGAAATTCCTTATTTTAGATGCCTTTTCATGTTCTATGGGAAAAAATTATTTTCTATTAAATAAATAAATCATACCCAAGTTATAATTTTTGCTTTCTTGAGACAAGCATTTACATAATGTCTCTCGATAAGGATTAAATTTAATTCTACCTGTGGGTTGGTATCGCATGCAACACGAGAAGTCTTTTTCTTTCGTTTGTTGTTACGAATATTGTGGTTGGCGCTCGGTTAGATGTAGTTCTGAAAGAGAATAAAAAAAAGAAATCAAATCAAATGAATTTAGTTTCCGTCAACTTTTTCCCTCTGACTTTCTCGAAACACCAGCTTTAATATCTACACGAAATCTTAAAACTGATGATGCGAAAAAATTTCTGCGAAAGCGGAAAAAACTCGTAATTGATTTAAAACTTTACGGAAATTTCTTTATTATTTCATTATTATATATATGAGAAAAAACTGATTGTCTTGTTTTTAAAAATAAGGAGGAATTTTTAAGTCATAATTTTATTTTTTATTTTTTTTTTTTAATTTTATTTTTTAAGTCATACGTTTTATTTTTTGGTTCTTTTAGGTTTTCTGTGATGGAGATATAGAAATGATCAGATGTATAAAATTGTTAACAGAATAATTTAGCAGAAAAATTGATACTCATTGAGAGGAAATAAACTTGTTAGCTAAAGCTTGATCCCAAAGCGTATACGTGATATTGAGAAACTTTGAGAAATCGTAATCGTTTTAGACTGTTCTAATTATAATATGCAAATGACATTGATGAAATGTCTCGCAAATGTGAATTTGCATAACTTTTAATCCATTAGATGACCACACGAGTGGTTAGCCATCAACAAGACGATACCCCGTTGATGGTGGAATCATATAACTGCACCCGTAATTCGAACTATGTCTATTCTCGGATAAAATTATCCATTATCTAAAGCCAAGGCCTGGGTTTTGAGCTTGCTTGGCTCGTGGTCATAAAGACACTTTTCTTAAGGTCTCATCATTAGTTGGGAGTGCTCGGCGAAGGGAATCCGGTTTCGCCCGGCGCAATGCATTCGACAGCCTACGAATAAATAGGTTTGAGCAAGTATGTGCACCAGGGACAGCCTAACAACTATTAGCAACACGCATCTTCTTATTTTATTATGCCTTACTAGACTCAATTTAATTACAACAAGTGGAAGGCAACGAAGCTTGTCATCAAACTATACCCAATCATAACAAGCTTTCATATACAGGTAGCTTCATCCACTCTGAAATTACTTTAGATTCAGGAAAGCAAACCTTAAATAATAAGATTCTCTTCTAGCACTTATCAAGGAAAGTTGACTACATCCGAAAATGAAACATGTGTTAATTTCAAATTTTCCAGTCTAGACTTTCGTCCAATAACTCGGGACTACTTCAAAATTGATATTATTTATTTCTCTTAATTAATTAACTCCTTAGAATTAATTTGTGATATATTTAATCAACTACATTACTAGACATTAACGTCAATAAATATTTTCGATATATTTTTTATTTTGTCACGAGATTGAAAATTGGAATCGACTGGGAAAAAGCGACAGTATTTTTCTCTGCTAGAGTAAATTTACTTTCAAGTTTGTGTAAATATTTTTTTCCACAACAAAGACTGCATTGTCCAGTGAAGGAAAAATTTATTTTCAAAATACTGTTATTTTACGTTGGAATAAAAGATGCATGCCATCATTTCCTGAAAGCTTTTTCTGAGTGTTATTAGCGAAACGGTTTTATTCTTTTTTTTTTTTGTTTTTCACCAGTGAAATGACGGTTAGGTAACATTTAATGTGCGAGAATGTGATGTCTCTAATTAAGAGTATTATCAGCTTTATCTTGCAAACTTGAATGTGCAATAAAAGCCAAGAAAGAGAAAATGGAAGAAGGGATAATTCTAGCTATATGCATTGGTGGTTGACACCCTAGCTTCTTGTTTTCCTCAGTACAGCGATGTACATGAATAACCACTTTAGCAAAGAACCAACCGGATACCTATCTGAATCGTCGACACACTATGTACACGCTATACGAAGATATACGTCATTAGGAGCGTCGAGACTAGCCATCAGATGTACATCCGGTGTGTAACGATTGGTGGGGATCCATAAATCGATCAATTAATTGCTCTCCCGTTGGGAAGAAATAATTTGCTCCACCTTCCCGTCAGTCTTCTCCCTCCTTGTATATATGTACTCGATTTGCTCTCTCTCTATCTTCCTCCTTTCATGTTGCTTCTTTTTGCCTCAGCGATGTCATTGAAGTTCCGATCGATTGCTTCAAGTCTCTCTTGGATCAATGGAGTTGGACTTCTTCATGTTGTGGTCGTAAAGTGTTTGTATAGCTTCGAGTGGGCGTCGTTAAATCGAACGCCCCTCCATTACGTAGGCTTAAAGCCGCAGCATCCGGAATTAACGATCAGCTCTGATCGTTTCGACTTTTGACAAATTGCCGAGTGATACAGTGTGTTGGAATCGCGATAGAGTCTACATTTACATACTTAGGGAAAAGCCATCAGGGATTAGTATTGCTCGTTTAGGTCTGTGTCGATTTAAGCCCTTCTTCTTGTTTCGTGCCATTTGTCATTCGTGTAATTACAGGATTACAAAGAACCACATAATGGAAACAATCTGATCCATACATTTTGGGTCTACTTTTTCTTCTTCTTCTTCTTCTTCAAAATTATCGTATTCTGGAGTTTTTTCAGCAAACAAAAATTTATTTTTTAAAATTTCTAGACCAAAATACCCCCTTAATATGAATATAAACGGGATAATTTCCAATTATCGATATTCACTGATCTTAACTGATGATTATTTTAATTGAAAAGAATGAACATAGTCGACCGATATGGCGACAAACTATTAAATCGAAGGCTTGAAATAAAACTAGTGTCACTTGTTGGAAATGAGAATACACCATCTTTTTAATTTGTAATCCACCTTTATAATTGATCGAATTCATAATCTTTTTTCAAGATTTATTATCCCCGTTTTCAGTGTCGGGAAATAGGGCTAAACTCATCAAAATTTAGGTACTTGAAATGAAAATCTTGTCGAAATAATTGTGAATTTAATTTTTTGAGAATAGAAGGAAAGATGTTTTTTTTTGTTCCAGTTTCATGGAATCTAATTGAATGATTTACATACAAAAATGATGATGTTTTATCATTTCCTGGAGCAGTAGGAAATTGAGGTGAAGCATATCATGGAATATACACGTATCAGTGTATTATTACTGTTGTGATTAGAGATGCTCCAAGAT
Organism: Leptopilina clavipes; assembly: GCA_001855655.1. NCBI lineage: Eukaryota > Metazoa > Arthropoda > Insecta > Hymenoptera > Figitidae > Leptopilina > Leptopilina clavipes. The sequence goes on along the minus strand of JUFY01017291.1, from coordinate 5,931 downwards.
GCATAATATGCTATTAAAACTATCGAGAAGATTATATAGGCTGAAGCCGGTTTCTATTTATTAAATGTGAATGCGAATCACAAATATTGTTTATGGATGGATGAAAATCAGTGATGCGTTTGCTTCTTTAGTTATTATAATTTATACCCCAGGTGTAGTGGAATAAACTTTGGTATACACATCCATATAAATGCAGTATAATGAATATTTTACGGCATAGCATCAATTTTGATAGGCACTCAAGTCGAATTATTACGAAATGCAATTCGATGTTACACATTTGTATGTTTACATTTGTAACACATTATATGTGTAACATTTGTAAATACACATATAATAATATGTGTATTTACAAATGTTACACATATAATCCATTTGTTTCCAATGCTTCATTCAGAGGAATTCAAAAACATCAAATAATTAACAAAACTCATTCAGCGAACATTTTTATTGTCACAGATGTAATTCAGATTTGGATCTACTGTGAAAATCTTCTCAAATTGTGTCTGACTCCATTACGAGTGAGACACTCCATTATTCTTGCAAGATGAATTTAGATCCTGTTTAAGAAAAGATTGTAGGTACTTACAGATTTCTTCTACCTTCGCTTTCTTATTACAGACACTGTAATTAGGAATAGGTCTAGTTTTCTAAGGAGTGCGAGTTTCCACATCCAGTTTCAATCTATTTTCTCCCACAGGAGAATGGGAAAAGGAAAATAACATATCTAGTGAAGGATTTCAACGTGCAAATCTTCATAAGTATATAATATGAGCATTTTACTTATTACATGCAATGATACTTGTTGTTGTTATTCACATCGGAACGAAATAACGAATTCTTGAAAAGAGAAATATCATTCCGAGAATAAGATCTATATATACGTAATTTTATAATGATTTATCTGGTGCGGAAAAAATATTCTAGAAATTTGATCATAAATCAAAAAAAAGAAGGATTTTCTGTAGGTAGTTTGTGATTTTAATTTTCTTTTGGAGTGCGCCTTTTACCGTTGAGAGTTAAAGAAGGTATATATATACAGCCTCAGTAGCTTTATAAGTAGGTTTTTCAAAATCGAAAATGCAATTCTTCGTCTTCGTCTCTTTATTCACCTTCTTGTGGAACATAATTTATCGCGTTCATGCGGCTCGGGGAATAAGGGATTGAGCCCCAGTACGCATAGCTTCCTCGTTATTAATCAAGATGTATTGACCGTTAGTCCTGTTCTGAGTTTTCAGGACTCGTGTGCTCCGATAAGTTATTGCATTCAATGCAAATCTGTTCTGGTCCACAAGACGGACTGTTGCACGCGAATCAAGCAGGGAATTTTTTTCAGTAATTCACTTCCGCCTCTTCAGGGCCTTCCACCGTGACCACTGATCTCGATGGGAATTGGAAACACTGGCTACTTATGAACCCATCCAATTCTGTGAAAAGTGCCTGAATCCGTTTCTGATTATTCAAGACTATCTTTCCCATGTTTTTTTTGCATAAAAAAAATTCTTTGTTTGTACTGGTTGCATTTCTCTCATCCGATTTATAGGAAACTATAAATTATATATGTTTATCCCATAAAAGGGAAGATTAAAATAGTATTTCTAAATTCAACGATTTGAATCTTCATTTGCTCATAATTCTTGTTGGTGTTTTTTACGGTTTCGTTTTATATTATCTTTATTGATATTATTTCTCTTTTTTTTTATATCTGCGTTGAATAAAAATTGGTCCGCATTTGAATTGCAATCGCTTCATAAAGCAGCAATTTCGGAGTCTTTTAAACTATATAGAATATAATATAGTTGATTAATAACGTTAGATCAAAAAGAGTGGCTTCTTTCATGAAGAAGGTAATGTGATCAATAATACTAGATTGCAGATCGCTCTTGAGTTTACGTTCCCCTATAAAACGCAGGACTATAAATGCGGATCTATGAAAACACACCTACGTGTCCTTCATACCGAGGCAGGGAATTGACCACTGAGCATAGAATAAAATCTTTTCTCCATAGCATCACTGCCCATAAAATTTTATACAGTGAAAAAAATAAATAACTTTCGTCGAGACTTGAAGAGTTTTATTCGAGAAATGTTTTTCTCTTGTTTGTTGAAAAAAAAAAGGAAAGAAAAGAAGAAAAATACCTCTTGTAGAGGGTCTATAATATAACACTTTCTTATTTATTGGAATCTTTTCAAGTGAATATTGTAAGGTACCAATTTTTCCCATAAATTTTTCTCTGAAATCCTCCAACTACTTCAATTCCCACGGGTTTTCGCATCGAGTCAGATTTCTATGTGTCAAGTGTCTTGGCCATAGTGTTTGTATTACTCGAGGTTCGACGATCTCTGACGCGTAACATGGGAGGAGAGAAAGGATTTGTCGATATTTCTGACCACACGTTTCATAAGGAAGAGAAATTTCAAGTTAGACTCTGCTTTCTGTTATTATAATAAGTAACGATTAATTTTTGATGCTTTGAATATTTATAATTATATTGTGGAAAGAAATTTGACAACATGGGGTAAAATTTAATAAGGGAATTATTAAATTGAGAGTGGCTTTTTTTGAAAATAATTTAAGGGAGGGGGAATGAGATAAAATTAGAGTAATAAAAATAAGAGGAATTCTCAGAAACGAAGAGGTTTCGTTTGGTTTCGCGAGTGTAAAATGCCGATTGGTGTCTGGACTGTGTGTACCTTTGCAGTGGAATGTTCCTGTACTGTATATATATGCATTTACATAGATGCATGCATGTGGTATCGTCGGTGCGTGGAAAAGGTACTCTTCTAAAACACAATGCAAATAATACAAAGTGGCCGACCTTGAAAACCGTGCACAGCATCACTGGAAATGTGTACCTTTTTAGGTCCCTCGGATGCTCCTTTATATACAAATGCCTTTATGCTTTTATATTCCAGCAGGTGAAACGTAAACATCATCAAATGCAATATATAAAAGCGTTAATGCAAATCTTTCTAGTTGATTATTTACAGCAAAATGTATATATATAGTCGCACATGAAAGATCAAGCTTCCATCTTCTTGAGATTGGAGATACGCTATTCTTCAATGATTCTCATCTCTCTATAGTTGTTCGTTTGAGAGTCATCCTCTGATTTACGATACAAGGCCACATGAAGGAGCGAGAAGCTCTCAGCGAAATTAGAAATTCGATGACGATAGCGAATTTAGTCGACGTTAGCGTTTTACAGCCCATAGAGCTTTACAAGCGGAAAACGAGACGAGACGGAAGTTATTTTCACGAACAGTGTGTATTAGAATGGGTGTTGTACCTGTTCAAGTGCGAACATTTCTGCAGGAAAAAATTTTTTTCTATTGTGATGAGAAAAACGATTTCCTGGGTCAAGAATCCTCTCTTTGAATTTGAATTCGTTGTAAAAATAACTAATTTGATAGCAAAAAATCAGTTACTACTTCAAATTTTTTACTGAGTAACTATAAAATAACTATAAACTCTAAATCTGAATTAGTAAAATTTTTAACTAATTTGAATTAGTGACTGACATTTTGCTTTTGAATTAGTTAAATTTTACTAATAAATAGTAAACAAAATTATCTACTAATTTATTGGTAAATTTTAACTAATTCAAAAGCAAAAAGTCTTTTGAATTAGTTAAATTTTACTAATAAATAGTAAAAAAAAATTG
>JUFY01017253.1:0-26211 GCA_001855655.1 Leptopilina clavipes | reverse complement strand
AAAAAAAAAACGTCATCCTTTTTTGGGAATAAAAAGGTCCATTCAAGCTATTTTAGTGTTGACGTTTGGGTCAATCAAAAGGAAATTTGATACTTTTCTGCTCATTAATTTTACGTATGTAATAATTTTTTTCATTTAAATTTATAATTATAATTATAAAATTATAATTATTTATAATTATAATTATACTTATTTATAATTATAATTATAATTATAAAATGAAAATTGGTATTTTTCTTAATCTATTTTTCCTTTCTATTAACTAGGCCCTATGTTCGCAATGTAACTAGGTCTTAAAATGATTTTTGATGCAATTTTAGCATTTTTAGCAAGGTTTATTTAAGGCCAATTTAAGCAAAAAATTCTTTATAGAAAAATAAACTTCAACTGAGTAGAAAAATTCATTTTTAATAAACAGAGCATTATATTACAAATATTTATTACACAATTTATAGTTTCTTCTCTATAAATTTATTTTAGTAAAAATTTTAACTAATTTGAATTAGTGACTCACTTTTTGCTTTTGAATTAGTTAAAATTTACTAATAAATTAGTAGAAAAAATTTTTTATACTATTTATTAGTAAAATTTAACTAATTCGAAAGCAAAAAGTGAGTCACTAATTCAAATTAGTTAAAATTTTTACTAATTCAAATTTAGAGAGTTTATAATAATTTAATAATAATTCACATGCAAGTAAATAAATTTTTATTTTTTACATCCAATTGTTCGACAATAATTATTTTAGCAAATTATTATTGAAAGATAAATTTTTTAAAGTTGAAAATTGGAAGCATTTTTAATTGTGATCGTTATTAGATAGATCGTTATTCCGTGGAGGTCTTCAATTATAATGTGATATAAATTTTTTAAGCAAAGGATTTTTTTCTTTTTAATTATTTTTGACTCCGATTGCTGGAGAATTAATTTTATTGATAAAGAATAAAACAGTGTTGGGCTTATTTAAGCACCCTTTTGTAGGTATTCCCTGGTAGTCATTAGAACACTATATATGGTTATAACAATGGCTTGGTGCGGTCAGTTGATCATTAATAAGCAATTATTCCCCGCCTCATTAGGCGACACAAGATTCAACGCCTAACAATGGCAAACGGCGATATACATGTGCGTAATTTTATATACAAAAAAAGAAGTTATAGTTGTGTCGGTGTAGAACGCCAGGAAGAAAATACAGAGATAAGTTCTTTCTATTAGAACAAGCAGAGCCTGAAGGCATTGGCACCCCTCTGTCCACACATCTGAACCGGTATTGCACTCCTCTGACCACTGGTCAGCTACTGAGATTAATTTTATTGGCGAGTCCGACTAACGGCCAATGGCTTATGATTTTATTGTCCAAAGTGTAAAAGTATAATCCAGTAAAAAATGTTTAATGTAAACTATTCATGATTCTTAATAATCGCACATAATCTACTATATATAAAAATGTAGGTATAATTTTTAATCAGTGTAAACTTAAAAGTATCAAATTCCAAAAATATCAAATTGAGCCAAAAATTTAAATCAATTTGATATTTTTGGAATTTGATACTTAATTGATCCAAAAATTTGAATCAATTTGATATTTTTGGAATTTGATACTTAATTGATCCAAAAATTTGAATCAATTTGATATTTTTGGAATTTGATACTTTTAGGTTTACGGTGAATTGAGTCGGGGAATATTTGAAATTATTATTTATAGAGTGTTAGGTACGTTAGATGTATATAGACGTCAAAGATGGGAGAATGTGTCAAGTCGTGTGCTTGTTCGAAGAGTAAGTTGGTACGAGTCTAGGTAAATTTGCAAGTACATCCTTGTGCCATCGATAACCTCGTCCTGCGTCCTCTTTGCAATTTGCTTCAGCCATAGATTGCACCTGCATGGTCTATTACCGTGCAAGTTCGTCTGCGCGCGGAGTAACCTGACCTCAAACCTTGTACCTCATCCTTCTCGTGATGGAGGCGTCCCTATTATAAGTTGCGAACAAACTTTACTTATAAGCTCGCGCGAGACTACTCTCCGCATGCGCCCATACTATATACGCCACCATCCCTCAAACCCTTTCTCATCATACTTAACATACGAACGATTTACGAACACACCAACTTTCGCACAGTCTCTATCTCTATCTCTCTTTCTTTCTCGAGCTCTCCAATTCGTCATAGAAATATAACAGAACTTATATGCAGATGCAAACTCGAGTACAACTGCTGACATCTGATAGACATTGCGCAAATGAAGTTTTGATAATAACAAGGAAGAATAATTAAAGTAGTAGCGAGAAAAGGATCTTTCTACTTTCGTTAATTTTGCACCAAAAATCTTGTCCTGAGGAAATTCTATAGATAATCTTGGAGACTAAAGACTAATATGCGTATAAACTCTGGGTGGACCATTCTTCATCCTACGGAAGCAGAGAAAACCTAAAGGGATCAAAAAGATGCAAAATGATACACGCTTTTTGAATCAATTTGCAGAATGATCCAAGAAAGCAGCATCATTTTGCAACGTTTTGATCCCTTTAGGTTTTTTGTGAGTAGTTCATCATCAGGGCACAGATGATCCTGGGATTTGAGAGATCTTCCTGAGGACTTATTTGCTCTTTGTTCTTCCGAGTGTCTTCTTTACTTCCTCTAGGGTTGACCTAAAGACTCCGAAGCAGAGAAAACCCAAAGGAATATCAAAACGTTGCAAAATGATACTGCTTTCTTGGATCATTCTACAAATTGATACTGCTTTCTTGGATCATTCTAAAAATTGATACTGCTTTCTTGGATCATTCTACAAATTGATCCAAAAAGTATCATTTTGTAGAATGATCCAAGAAAGCAGTAGTATCATTTTGCAACGTTTTAATCTTGATCTGAACGTCAGATCAAATTTTTAGAATGATCCAAGAAAGCAGTATATATCATTTTGCCACGTTTTGATCCCTTTAGGTTTTCTGTGATACTTTTCTAGATAAAAATTCTTTTTGCAATCAGCAAATTTCTTTTTGATTGGAAGATGTTTCTTTCTTTTGCTTCTTCTCCATCTGTTATCGTCTGGTTGACGATAACGTTCTCCTGAACGTTTCAAAACTCACAGAACCCGAAGAGATCAAACGTTGCAAAATGATACTTTCTTGGATCATTCTAAAAATTGATCCAAAAAGCGGTATCATTTTGCAACTGTTTGATCCCGTGCAGAAATTGCCCCACTTTTCCCTATTTAAAATAGGGCTCAAACAAGGGCCTTGCAAGAAACTAGGAAAACTAGTTAGACCCTTGCTAAAGCCCTATTTCAAGTAGGGCCAAGTGGGGCATTTTCTGCACGGGATCCCTTTAGGTTTTCTGCTTATATCAACATCTTCTTGATCTCCTTTTCGATCTTGCTTTACATTTCTTGCGAAATTGTGATCTCTTCGCTTAAAGAAAGTACCTTTTCTGATTGTACGGTTTACATAAATCCCTATAAATCTTCATGTGTCCTAATTTCTCCATCAGTCTGTCAGCCTCTTTTGGGTATAGGTGATTACAACCGCAAGCTTTAATCCTCGCCGGTTGGGTCCTGGAACGTTCCTGGCTTTGAGAGCTCTTCTTCAAACACCTGCTAGACTTTCTCTTTCTGAACCCCATTTGATCCACCTCCCAATAAGTGTCTGATAACTTAATCGCATGTTATTTCTTATGGCTATCAGTTAAAGTTAACTGGAAGTTTAAGTTAATTTTGCTATTTTGCATTGACTCGACACACTTAACTTAGAAGTATCAAAATGATACTAACTCGTGCAGAAATTGTCCCACTTTTTCCTATTCAAAATAGGAATCTAACAAGGGCCTTGCAAGAAACTAGGAAAACTAGTTAGACCCCTGCTAGAGCCCTATTTCAAGTAGGGCCAAGTGGGTCAATTTCTGCATCTTGTGCAGAAATTTCCCCAGATTTCCCTATTCAAAATAGGGCTCTAACAAGGGCCTTGCAAGAAACTAGAAAAACTAGTTAGACCCTTGCTAAAGCCCTATTTCAAGTAGGGCTATGTGGGTCAATTTCTGCATCCCGTGCAGAAATTGTCCCACTTTTCCCTATTCAAAACAGGGCTCTAACAAGGGCCTTGCAAGAAACTAGAAAAACTAGTTAGGCCCTTGCTAAGCCCTATTTCAAGTAGGGCCAACTGGGGCAATTTCTGCATTGGAAAAGAATAAAATTGATTCTAAATTTTTGGATCAATTTGATACATTTGGTATCAATTTGAAACTTTTGGTATCAATTTGATACTTTTAAGTTTACAGTGTCGAAATTCGATTCGAACGGAGCCCATGTTAATTCTTATGAAGAGAATCGAATTTGCACACCTCTAGAAACAGTGTAATAATTGTCCGATATAAACATCGAAGTATGACGTCATCGTCTGACGTGCCACATTGAGTTTATATCTCCGCTACCTCCATCTTCAGTAGTATAGTGGTCAGTATCCCCGCCTGTCACGCGGGAGACCGGGGTTCGATTCCCCGCTGGAGAGAATTTTTTTTCATTTTTTACTAAATATTTTTTTTATAATCTATTAATAATTTTTATAATTTTTAATAATTATTAATATTAATTATTGTATTAAATTATATATGATGTCTAAAATTAATTATATTTTTTTTCTTGCTTTTTGTCTCACATTTGATAATAAATATTTTTGTTACAGGTAATTTTTACATTCTACTCACATCTATTTTTGAAGGGAATCAGTGTACTTTTTTGGGTAAGTAAATAGATTTTTGCCAAACGGTAAATTTACATATAGACATGCTAATATCTATTAATGTGTTTTAGTCATCGACAATGTATATAATTAGCTGAAAATTATACCATATGTGAACGATCTTGTCAATACAATAATATATTTCAATATTGATTTAATTTTACATCTGATATTCAATATTAGAATATGGGTAACATACAAAAATGAAGATATAATCAGAGTGGAAAATTTGATTGATAGGAAACTATTTATTAAAATTTTTTGATATATATTTAACCCAATCGGTTATAGGTATTGATATCACTGTAAACTTAAAAGTATCAAATTGACACCAAAAGTATCAAATTGATTCCAATTTATTGACACCAAAAGTATCAAATTGATTCCAATTTTTTGGATCAATTTGATACTTTTGGTATCAATTTGATACTTTTAAGTTTACAGTGATAAGGAATTTTTTTGATTAGACGGTTCTTGCACATTTTATATTTTTTCTTGAATTTTATATTATTTTCACCTTAATAAAACCTATGTTATTTGTATAGGTAGTAGGTATCTAAAGAGGTAGTAAAACGCCCTCAATAAAACGCGACTCACATTAAGGCCCATTGTGTGGTCCCTATAGGCGGTTTTAGCTCCACCCTTTATAGAAACTATATGCCTCGCCCTCGATTATAATCTTCTTTCTCATATTAAAAATGGTTGCCGATTAAAAATTTTCCCATACAAAATATTTTAAATACAAATATTTTAAAGAAACACTTTTTCTTACCTAAAAAAATTTACATTTAAAAAAAAAATTCAACAGAAAAACTTACATTTATATTTATAATTTTTTAATTTTGAGTAAATGCGTATAATTTAAAGAAAATTTATATTATAACTATTCTATTCACTTTTCTTCAAATTTACCCATAGGGATGAATTTTCTGATGAATTTTAGAAAAATTTTCCCAAAGTGAAATGAAATAAAGTTTTGTCAATTTCATTATTCGGTAAATTGATAAATTAAAAAAATTTTTTTCATAGGGAAAAAATAAATTTGATGAAAATAATTTTATTTTCCTATATGCAGAGATCGATTGGTAGTAAGCTCGGCGGAGTTTACCAACCCCTTGATAGATGGCATAGCTTGAATATTCCAAAGGGTAAAAGAGGGTTGAAGAAATTCGACTCATTGTCGCTAGATGATGTTACCTTCGTGACTTAAAAAAAAAATCACCCCTGGGATCATGTATCAGGGCATAAGGATTTTTTCCATATTCCCTTGTCCCATAGGAGTCTCCCTCGATTTTTGTCCCCTAGAAACTAATTTTTTTGTAAAGCGGCACCCCAAGATGTCTTTTCGGAAAAAACTGTTAAAAATCTGCTCTAAAATTAGTTTCTTTTTAAATTTTTTAATAGATTTTGTTAAATTATATTTTTTTGCCACTGTTACACTGAAAAAAAAATTTATTTGATTCAAATAATGATTTACTTGACTATTATCAAATAAATATTTATTTGTATCAAATAAATTTTATTTGAGTCAATTAAATGATGTTTGACTCAAATACAGAAATTATTGATTCAATTACAGTTTATTTGATTTAAATAAAAATTATTTGGTTCAAGTAAATATTTATTTGATAATAGACAAGTAATTCATTATTTGAATCAAATAAATTTTTTTTTCAGTGTACAAATTATAATATAGTACTAAATTCCTAAATAGTGAACTAATTGATTATTTATGTATGTACTCCGCCCTCTTGTGACCAAGAATAAAATTTATTTTATTACATGTAGTAATTATTATGGATAATATAATTATTTACGGCATTAACTAAAAATGAACCTGGATTCTCGGCCGATCAGTGATAATACTTATACCCTGACTACTTTATCTCATTTACGAGCGAGTTTTCATGCCCTCTTGGCGGAAATTTACAAAACTAAGGCCCGAAAATGGCGCGAATTTAAAAAAAAAAGAAAAAAAACAAGAAAGCGATGAACTTCAAATTAAGTCTTTTGCGAATATTCCTCGCAGCTTTTGGCATCGGTTTCTACATTCATATAATCTTGCGGGTCAATATTGGGCCGATATTGGCAACATTGCCAATTTTACGCCAATTAGCCATACTATCAATTTCAGAAGGAATTTAAGAGACGCTAGGGTGGTGAAAATATTGTAAAATTTTTGCGAATTTGAGCGAATCGATTGAATGTCCTACACTGTTGGTTCTCACTTGATTGAAGGAAGGGTGCAAATAATTATTTGCATCCCTCGCTTTGAAACTTGTGAGTACTGAAATTCTTCCGACTTGTCTGTATATATATACGCAGAGAGGTCCCTCGGAGAATTATTAAAATCCAGATTGAGATGATCATGTCCCCACTCCACAGTTGCTTATTCAACCCTGAAATCCTCGCTTGCGGGCAGAAAACAAACCGAAACATACACTTAAAAATATTGCTTATTTATTTATTTAGTACAAATATATAGATTTTTTTATATATATTTTAAAACTATTTTCTTTCCCGTGCAGAAATTGCCCACTTTTCCCTATTTAAAATAGGGCTCTAACAAGGGCCTTGCAAGAAACTAGGAAAACTAGTTAGACCCTTGCTAAAGCCCTATTTCAAGTAGGGCCAAGTGGGGCAATTTCTGCACGGGTTATAGTTTCTATTGTTATTAAAATAAATAAACTCTGTAGATATACAAAATCTTGAAAATGAATCCATTTTTTTTGTAAATTCTTTTTTTTGTAAATTTTTTTTTTTTGTATTGAAGAATTCTTTCGAACCTTCGAAGGATTAATGGCGTCGCGTCGTCGACGTTTCTCGTGCGGATTACTTTAGAGGAAAATTTTCTTACAGCCGTCTCGAGACTGTTGGGGTAAGGTCGAATTTTCATTTATCACTAGCCGACGACGTCGCAAAATCTTAGCAAGGGTGTCCGAAGAGATAACGAGTTCTTTGCTAAGCTTTTAGCGAGTTCTTACTCCAACATTAGAGCCGCTTTTGAATAAAAGATTTCTTTTCAAAAACTTTGATTGTCGCTCGCGGCATTCTCATTTTATTTTTCAAATTCATCCATTTTTTTATTTTTCACACACAATAATATGTAAATAAACTTGTACTTATAAAATATAAATCCCATTTTCATATTTCTATTTCATATTTTCTATTTCTATTTCTATTTCAGTTATATTTTTGGGCGCCCATATAAAATATAAATCCCATTTTCATATTTGTATTTCATATTTTCTATTTCTATTTCTATTTCAGTTATATTTTTGGGCGCCCATATTTTCGAGTTTGAAAATTTTACATATATATAAAATACTGCGTGTTTGATTTATTTTCCAAACGGAATTATTTCATTGCGCACGTTAAATCTCCTTTTGCTAAAATTGCGAAAATTACGATCATAAACCGCTAAATTCACGGTATTATATTTTTTTTCAATTTTACACACATTTTTGTTAAATCAATATTATAATGATGTTGAGACTATTTTATAAATTTTATTCGAACTACCGTGAAACTTATTTTGGGGGAAAAAATGCGATAATGTGAAATTTTTGTATCGCAGAAATACTGAAATAAAAATTTAAGTAAAATTTAGTATAGTTCCATTAAAATTTGAATAACGTGTTTGATATTTTTTTTGCATTTTTGTCAAAATTTTGCTTTGTCGCATTTTGTCCCCAAAATGACTATAATATACTTTTATATAAAATTAAATATTGAGTGTTAGGTCCCGTGCAGAAATTGCCCCACTTTTCTCTATTTAAAATAGGGCTCTAACAAGGGCCTTGCAAGAAACTAGGAAAACTAGTCAGACCCTTGCTAAAGCCCTATTTGAAGTAGGGCCAAGTGGGGCGATTTCTGCACGAGTTTTTCTGTGGTAGAATTTTTGAACAAAAGAGAAAAATAGTAAAAGAAATTGATAAAAAGGGTTTTTTTTTCAAAAGCAGTGGAATACGTTTGCTATTTTACTAAGAACCACATTACCTCATTCTCTCTTTTTTTGTTCTAGGACATTAAAAGCCCCCTTTTTTTATTTGCCAATAAAAATAATCATAAAACGCTAGCCATTCTCTTAAGCATCCCATAGTACCCCAAGCCTCAACCATTATGCCAATAGCTTTTCCGATTTCTCGTTTCCTTAATACCATACAATGCAAGTCCGAGGGAAAGGTATTAAAAATGAATCTCTCGCGACGTCCACGCCAAAAGTTATAAAACGCTTGTTACTACCGTTCGGCTCTCTTGGCAATGTTTAATAATTACACCCAGCAGGTCGAAGAATGCTGCTGGCTGAAAAGAAGGAGTCGAGGGTTTTTGATATATAAAAGAGGGGGGAGGGTGGTTAGGAGAAAAGAACGGCAAGTAAGAAGAAGAAGGGGTTGTATCGTACAGAGAAGAGTCTTTTCCTACATATATAGAATCTCGAGAAGCTTTTGGAAGGGATACGAAAAAGGATCGCGAACTGGCTTCTGTGTGGACGGGGAATGGTATAGGTAGAGGTTACAAGGGGGGATGAAGGAGGAGAGGGAGTGAAGGCTAGCGTCGAGGGAGATCGCACTGTTACGAAGGAAGGAAAAACGTCGAGAGAAGGGGGTGGAAATAAATTGAAAGCAAAATTGTACTCGCACAAGAAAATGGAATTATTCCTCGACGCTGTTCCGCCGAGATACGAGAGAGAAAAAGAGGTGGGAGGCAAGGTTGTCCGAGATGGATTCGGGCTCCATTGTGCTTGCAAGGAAGAACCGGAAGAGAGAGGGAGTTGGAGTGAGAAGAAGGTCTTATACCTTCTTTCCTTTTTTTCCCCTTTTGAGAGACTTTTGTGAAATTTTCTTCCGGCTTTGCCTCGAGAAAAAGGAGAAAAGGTCTTTACGAAAGAAGCAACCTCTCAAGTTTTTTTTTTCTTTTCTCTTCTTTCTTCCTCATCCTCTCTTTCTGGATAATAATGCAAGCGTCGATTCTTCTGCAAACTATCAAAAATCGCTGTTAAGTTTCCCATTAATTTCCAGCAGAATTTTGTAATGTAAACCACTTAGCTTTTTAGCACTTTTTTATAGTTGAAAAGTCAGCAGGAGATTTAGAATTTCGTATGGAATATATTATTTCTATTATACTATTTGTATTTTTGTTTCAATTATCGTTTTTTCCCCTTCTTATGCGATGCTAATTACTTTTCAACACGCATACGTAAGGATTCGTTTGTATCACGCAATTTGTAGAATGGGTTAATCAATTAAGTTTTATCTTTTTCCTACAACACTGAGCGTCATGAAAAATTATTCCCTTGGGAAATATTCAGATTTTTTCTTTTCTAATGATTTTTGATTTAGTAATTAATTTCTCGCACATTGGGTCAAGAAACTGGTGTCGTTTATCGAAAAAGTCTCGTAAAGGAGCCCTATCGGTACAGGTAGTGTGTAACTAAGTTCTATCGATAATGTCAATTAACGGAAAACATGAACTGGGATAATTATATTTCCACGCGTTCTAACGTAAAAGCTCTAAAGTAGAAACGCATCACGATCTAGATTTGCTTTACCAGAATGACAAATTTATTATTATTATACAGGTAAGAAACCGTTTAAATAAATCACATCTGTGAAACTATTTACACAATTAGAAATCGGTATAATATAATAAAAAAACGGTGAAGAAATTCTCTTTTCGTGAAAATAGGGAATTTTTGCTTGGTCCTCTTTGGGAAGTTTTTTTCGGATTTTCTTTTTCGAAAAGACAATTAATGTATTGGGTAATAATTGATGCAAGAAATGGTACGAGCGAACGTGAAAGCCTACCAATAAGGTTCGCTTGCACTCGGTCTTTTGAACACAAGCTCTGTGTACCTACTCCATATACAGGTATATAGTTATCTACTATCATCCTTTATTGAATCTCTGTGAAGAGGTACTTTGGTCTCTTGATAACACTAATTATGCTCTACACATATGTAAGTAAACATCCATCAAAGGTATTTTTACCTTCAAAGTGATTCAATTATTTTTCATGTATTTATATTTATATTTATATTTATATTTATATTTATATTTATGTATTATTTATATTATATTTATACTTATTGTACAAAAATTCGATAATAAAATAAAAATAAACCGTAGAGACAGTATAGTTTGAAAATAAGAGAAATAAAAAATGAAACAGATATCAAAGGAAGATTGAGTGTGATTTAAAAGATTGGAGGCTTATTTAGTCGCGGGATAGGGACATTAATATTTTCATCCCTTGGAAGTAGCTGGAAACTTCTCGGACTCGCGGGCAAGGGTGAAAACCGCAAAGGGTGAATTTGCAAGGCTTCCATCCTTTAAAACATTCGCAGCTTCCATCTTGCCGATATTATTGACGTTTTTTGCCACCCCTATTTTTCCGAGAGCGCAAACCCACCCCACGGCATCGGTGGGGTTGATGGAACCGTGGGCGAAGGAAGTGGAAAGGGTGAAAAGGGAAACCAAGGGGGGCAGACGGGCCAAGAGGGAGTAAGACGGCTCTTATTCGCGCGGGCTTTTTAGAATACTTTATTGACTGAGCCTTCGTGGAAATGGGGTGGTGGAGGAGGAGGAGGAGAGAGTAGCGAGGGAAAAACATTAGGAAAGACTCTGGAAGCGAGACGAAGAACGAACAACCTCTCTCCTTTTCTCTTTTCTTTCACTATAATTCCTTCTTCTCTTTTCCCTTATTCCTTTTGGCTCTCTTTCTTGTTCTTTTTAGTCTTTTGCTCTCTTGCTCTCGTTTTTGAATTTAAATACGAGACCGGTATATATACCCGGCGAACCCCCTTGACTCTGACACTGTCTTTGCGAGAAATTAATGAAGCGACGTACCTAGCTACCTACTGCCAAGAATGAGATGGTACAAGAAAGCTTTTCCTCGCCGTCGACGAGAAAAGTGAAAATAGTTTTTTCTTTCTGAACAAAAGAAAGAAAGGAAAAAATTATCCAAATTGTCCATTTGAAGAAAAATATGTTTCTAATTGGAAAGAAGATTTTTTTTTTATATACACGCAGAATAATGCAGTACGATCAAAGGGAATTGATTATACCCACGAAGAATGGAGTTGGAAGATAAATGAAAATCGGGATTCAAGACCATATATAACGATCACTATCGGGGCTAAAGTCGAGACCATATGTCGAGTGACCCTCTCGTTGTTGACCCTTTGCCGAAAAAATCCATCCTATTTGCTATAATTCACTTCTTGCTGGATCACCAACCCTGTTTAAACCAGCTGCTAATTGAAAAAATCCGTAAAAGAAAATTACAATTTTTACGGTAGATTAATAGAATTTGTTTTTTTTTTTTTTTGTAATAGAATCGGTCAACATGAGAGATCTGTAAAGAAAAAAAAGAATTTGTTTTTTATTCCTCAAAGCTTCTGTTCCCAAAGCGAAAAGAAATTATATTAGAATTTTTTTTCCCGCAGAAAAAAAAGAAATTCGGAAAAAAATTTCTGATGTAAAATTAAAAATTCAAGAAAAGGTAAAATCCTGTCTCTATTAAATTATTTATTATCCTTTGATTCAGAAGAATTTCTGATTTAAAATTTGGAAAAAATATTCAATGATATCGAAAAATTTTCCTACACATTAAGTCGGGGAATTTTTTCCAAAAATTGATGATCATACACGGAAAAAAACGTAAAGTAACTTTTACTATATTTGCAAAAAAAATGTAACTGTCTGGAATTTCTGTCAATTTTCACTATATTCAAAGTAAAGTTTAGTAAAATTAGTAAAATTCACAATGGACTTACCTATAGTAAAATATATTTACTTTGGAAATATTTAAAAATTGACAAAAATGGGCAAAAATTTCAAAAAGTTTCCAATTTTAGTTTGCAAATAGTAAAAAATACTTTATATTTTTTTTGTATAAGTTCTAAACATTCAAATAAACGAAATCTTTATTTTCAAAAACATTGAATACAATAAAAAGCAATTGTGTATAAATTAAAGAATTAAATATTTTTAAACTTTATATACATTTTTTGAGTTTTACCGACTTATATATAAAGTTGAATATTTTTTCACTTTTCAGAATTTTTCTGATATTCTTCCTAGAATTAAATCGGAATTTATTCTGAAAATAAGACGGAGATTTTACCTTACTAAATATAAAAAAATTAATTACTTATTCGGAAATATTTCCACTCTCTTAATTTGAATCAGTGAAATTTCACTGATGAAATAGCCAGAAGTCGGTTACTATCAGTGAAAATTTCACTGATTCAAATTAAGAGAGCAGCCAATAAGATGCCGTCTGGATTTTTCCGAAAAATTCTTTTAGTTTTAAAGAAATCCAACTTAATTCTGTGGCAGCCTCCCATATAAAATTTATCGTAAATGGAATCAATGGTGATTTATTTTAAATACTTCGGAAAGATTCACAAGGAGCTTATCAATTAATTTTGGAATAGTATTTCAGTAAAACCAGTAAAATTCTTTCTACTGTTTTGGAAAATTGAAAAGTTTAAAATGGAAAATATTAAAAATATTCAAATTTTTAATGAAAAAATTTTTTGAGGAACAAAATATACATTTTTTTTTTTGAAATAAAAATAATGAGAATGTAATGGTAAAAGTTGATATTGGTGAAAATTCAAAGTTAAGGCAGTAAGTGTGAAAACAAGACTTGAGAAGTTTTGAAGGAAAACTCAATCGAAGGGAAAGTCGATTTGGATTACCATCGCCGTTCTCGAAAAATCCTTGCTCCCCTCGCTTCATTCTAAAGTTGTTTCGTCAGACGAGCGAAAAAGAGGAAGATCTCTTCGTAGACCTTTTTGCCCCTTGGCCATCCTCCCCCCCTCTCACACTCTACTATTTCCTCGAGGTGGAAAACTTTCTAATCGAGAATTATGAAAGTTATTTGCTATGCCGGGGATTCGAGGGATAAGAGAGAGAGAGAGAGAGAGAAAGGGAGAAAAGAAAAAGGGGATGAAGGACAGAGACTTGAAGCGGGAGTTAGAGGGTGGTCCAGAGATGGTGAGGGTGGGAAACAGCGAGAAGAGTTTGAAATCGGAAAAAAGGAAGCGGAGTGTGCCCAGGGCAAATCGGTAATTTCGTTCTGCGCGTGCGGCTATGATATTTCCAACCGCTACCGTCTTACCCCTTTGCACCCTCCAATCCCCCTCCCGTCACCCCGCCGCCACGTTCTTCTTACTTTTCCTCATCCCTCGCAACGCGTTCGAGAAGGTATAGCTGAGACTCCGGGCACTGCAAAAGACAAGAGGGGGATAGGGAAGGGGACTCGCGGGGGGGTCTTACGGGCGATGCAAATTAAAATCCTCGCCATTTTCCCGTTTCTTATTTCATACGATGGTTCTCAACTCGATGCTTTCAATTTTTTTTTCCTTCCCATTACGCAACTTTTTATTTCAAAATTATATAAATTTTATATCAACTTTTCAGTTCATGTGAATAATTTCCTTGTTTGGTAAAATTTCCGCAGCATTTTTTTTACCTGCCAATGATGAATTTTAATTAGAAATCAAGTGAGGGGTTTTTGAAAATTAATTGTCGCGTGTATAAAGAAGAGAAGAGAGAAAGTCGATGGGACAACAGTTGCATTTGACAACCCTCCAAAGCATGGGACTAAGACAGATTAAGTATTTTAAATTGAACAGAGAGAAACGAGAGTTGGGAGTGGGAGGTGGGGAGGGGGTACGTTTCAAGCGAGGAAAAGATCTTTTTTCCTTTTCTTATCTGCCCTTCACGTCTCTCTCCTTTCTTACCTCCACAGCCTGAGGGAGTTCAGTTTTTTATAATAAAAGACCATAATTAATGCCATCCTCGGTTCTCCACTCCCCACCCCCCCTCTTCAACCTCCTTCTCAATCTTCAAACTCGAGGGGTGTGGGAACTGAGTACCGCCCTGGACTTAACTTTTTTCACCCATCACTATACAAAGTGATGCTCTAAAAAGTTTCCGTTCTACAATCTTTTTTTTCTCTTCGTTGATTAAATATTATATGCTTTTCCTTTTCTAGAAAAATACGTTCTTGTTTCCTGTTTATAAATCGTCTTAAATGATTATTGGGCCTAAAATGGTCCTATCTTAATGGCAGAAATATAACCTAGTTTGGTCCTAATTTTTTCCCTATCTAGAGTATGTCAGTTTAATTATTTAAACAAATAAATATTGTTATAACGATTGTTAGAATAATCGTTTCATATTCATTTTTATCTGTAATCAGATTTAATACACTGAAAAAAATTTATTTGATTCAAATAACGGATTATTTGGCTATTATCAAATAAATATTTACTTGAACCAAATAATTTTTATTTAAATCAAATAAGTTGTAAGTGAAATAATAATTTCTGTATTTTAATCAAATTTAGTTGACTCGAGTGAAATTTATTTTATACAAATAAATATTTATTTGATAATAGTCAAGTAATTCATTATTTGAATCAAATAAATTTTTTTTCGGTGTAATAAATTGAAAAATTACGAAATTATTATTAACAGAGGGCATCTATGTTAATAATTGTAATAAATAACAATAATAATTTGTTCAAAGAATTGTTGAAGTAATAATTTTATTTTTCATTTTAATATGACGATAAGCTTGATAAATTGAAAAATTATTAAAAATACAATTCTGGCTTTACTGTGAAAAAAATATATTAAATAACAATAGTTATTTATTTAAAACAGTTTTAAATAATAGTTATAATAAATTTAACTCAATTTCTTAGTTCATTTATTGATTTAGTACTGAAGAGTACTAAAAACTTTTCGAAAATAAACTTTTATTTACAGAAATATACCTACTTTACTCTGTATATAAATTAGCAATATTAAATTGATTAAACAAATTTATATTTATATATTTTTTATATTTATTTATATAAATATATTCCATAATTAATTATTTTTTAAAAATCTTTTATGCTCAAATTGGCCTCAAATAGGCACCCTAATTAGGACCCAGTTGAAATTGAATCGAAAAACATTTTAGGACCTAGCTACATTGCCAACATGGGGCCCAGTTAATAAAGGGGCAAAATAGATAGGACCAATTTTCAATTTCCAATATTCAATTTTCAATTAAAAAAAATTACAATATAGATATTTAATTTCTGTACATATAGTTGAAAGTGATTATGATTAAGAATTAATTTTCTCTCGAAACATATTCAGGGACAGTTTAACAAGAATTAAACAATTGATTTTGATGAGATTGAGGTGTTTGGTGAGGTGTCAAAATATGTGCCTGTGGAGAGGGATGAAGGGGGTTATCACTTTCTCGCCTCTGGCATATATGTATTATATAACGTGTGTATAAGCTGCCATTGAGAATCTACCGTGTAGTCATTAACTGAATTGCCTTGTGGGCCGATGGGGGGGTGGAAAGTAGGAAGGGAGGGAGGGAAATGGTCTAGGGTTATGGGGGTTGGGTTGGGAAAGGGCGTACCTTCGAACGAACGGCGGGTACACACTCTCTCTCGTTCGATTCAATCGATTTCGTTTCACTGGTTTCACATGACGATAACACTGATGTTACCACCGTGGCCGTTGTAAGCCGTTAACTTCAACCAAAGCTAATCCACGTCCCTTTCTCACCATCTTCTCTCTGTCATCGTGATTCTCAAGTCCCCGGATAATCAAATCTCCGCGGGAAGATTCCAAATTAAATTACTGAATTTCACTTAGGGATATAAAAATTTCACTCGATTCACATCGAATTATTTCCTAACGGGAAGGGTTTTACTTTGAAAACTCTCGAAAGTACTTATGTCACTCTACCGTCGCTGGTATTAAGTTTGACACTGATGTCTTTTTTTACATACATTTTAAAAAACTAATGCACTTTTAATCGATAGCTAAAAATTTTTATTTTACTACTCGGTCGTAAACAGGTCAAACGTTGGTCAAATTTTTTAACAACTTTCTATTGGTAAAAATTAATTACTTCAAAGTAGGAATTTCATGCTTTTTAATTTTTTTAAGTGTTGGTTACTTTTTAGCATTAGGTGGTAAAATGTCTCCCAAAATAGGTCAACTTTTACTACTCGGTCGTAAACAGGTCAAACGTTGGTCAATTTTCTTTACCAACTTTCTATTGGTAAAAATTAATTCAAAGTAGGAATTTCATGCTTTTTAATTTTTTTAAATGTTAGTTAATTTTTACCATTAGGTGGTAAAATGTCTCCCAAAATAGGTCAATTGACCAGATTTCCTTTCATGTACAAACTAAACATTGTTTTATAAAAAAATTTTAATACTTTAATGTCCAAAAATTGCGATTTCCACTATTTCTCCACTGTTTTAAGTCTTTAACTTTGGAATATTAGGTCAAAAAGTGGTCATAAATAGGTCAATTTATGCGTTTTGAGACTTTTACAAAATAATTTGATAAATATTAAAAATTTTTCACCCTGACTTTTTCAAAAATCCCGATTTTATCTTTTTTCTGAATTATTTAAAAGTCGACAACTTTGAATTACTAGGTCAAATGTATTCAAAAATAGGTCAATTGAAGTTATTTATAGGTTTCTTCAAGTTGGAAATAATTTTAAGAAACATTGAATGTTTAACTTTCGTCAAAAATCGGGATTTTAAAATTTTCTTATTCTTCTAAAAGTCATTAATTTGGAAATTTTAGGTCAAAAGGTGGTAAACAAAGGTCAAATGAAGTATTTTTTTAATTTTTTACAAGCTAAAAAAATTTTATAATCATCTAAATGTTTAAATTTTCAACAATAAGCGATTTTGCCAAATTTTCTATCTTTTTAAAAAATCGTTAAGTGGTGGTTAATAAGGTTAATTAGGTCAAAAAGTGGTCAAAAATAGGTCAATTGTTGTGTATTGAGGCTTTCAAAAGGTAGGAATAATTTTATAGAATTTTGAAATATTAAAATTTGCAAGAAACACGATTTTCGCATTTTCCAAAATTTTGAAATAATAATCCACAATGTTGTTAAGGTTAATAAGGTCAAAGAGTGGTAAAAAATAGGTCAATTGTTGTGTATTGAGGCTTTTAAAAGGTAGGAATAATTTTATAGAATTTTGAAATATTAAAATTTGCAAGAAACACGATTTTTGCATTTTTCAAAATTTTGAAGTCATTAAGTTTGAAATTTTAGGTCATAAATTGGTCAAATAGGTCAATTGGTTCATTTTCAAGGTCGTTTGAAGTTTGCCTTGCAGTCCTGATATATTCAACTTTTTTTTTGAATATTAAAACTGGAATTATTAAACTAAACCATTTTCTAAACATTTTTGTTTTTAATCTTCCATAACTTAGACATTTTTATTCGTTAAATATTGAAAAATAAAAATTCATTCATTTTAAACTTCTCTCGTTCTGGTTACTATGTTATAATGCTACTATATTACTAAGCCAAGAAATCAAAATTCCCAAGGTAAAGTAAAGATTGAAAAAATCGAATTTTTCAATTCTGAAGATAACAATACTCTCTTTATATTATATATATGATTAAGTAAAGAAAGAATAAATGAAATAAAAATCGTATTGAGAAAATTTGTGTATACTTAGTCGTGGTGAGGAAATAAGTTTCATTGTTTGCCGGCACGATTGGCCTACATATTTACCTGTGATGCATATGGGCACTGCTGGCAGGACCCTCAGTAACGTCCGAAAAATCCGAGGGAGTAAAACCGGTTTCGCGATTTTTATGGGGTCATCCGGTAAGGGGAGGTCATCTCATTGAGGTCAGGTTTACAAAAGCGAGAAGGAGAGAGCGAGAGAGAAAGAGAGAAAGACATCTCCCTTGGGTAGTTACACAGAAAACCCCTTTCGCCTCGTCTGTTTCGTCATCCGGGCATCTGGTCATCGGAAATTAAAAAGTGCAAAAAAAACTTACCTGACCAGTTCGCTCCCAGGCATTTTAAGGGACTTAGAAGGGATATGCTAATATGCCTCGACCCTTGCGCGCTTAACTTAACCCTTTTCGTCGAAGGTAAAGGGTCACTTTGAGAAACGGGTTTTGGAATTTTTTCCTTTTCAATCAAAAAAGGGTTATAACTGCCCTCTGGACTTTGGTAGTGGGGGCATCATCACCAGAAGATTCGATTTTACGTGTGGCCAAGTAGCACCAGTTTTGCCTCTGGATACGTGGACGAAGCATTTTTCGCTCCATTCGTTTTCATATATTTTATTTCTAATAAATAATTATACTTCTAGTGTTTATTTTTATAAACAATGCATATATCGCGTTTTTTTGTAAATATTGTCCCATCATTTTTGTGATTTGTAAAGAAAAAAAAAGTGATTAGGAAATTGCTTAAAGAAATTAATATTGCAATTCCGAATGAATCTTGTTGGAAATAAAATTTATTTTGAAGATACTAAATGGAAAGAATTTTATTACTTTATATATATACTGAAAATGAAACAAAGGATGTAATGGAATATGGTTGTAATTTATCTCATTTAATACCCAACAGGCGACTAACGGTGTAAATGAAGCCTCTGTTGCTTTATGGAAATTCTCTTCTTTTAATTGTTGGTGCATTGCAATTAGTGGACCCGCCATTACGAAAACACTATACATAGGGTTTTGAGTAGTTAAACAGTGAATTGATTACTTTCGACCATGTTGAAGTCAATAAAAAAATTTTTTTAACTAAAAAAAAGTTCTTCGAAAACGATTTATTTTGCAAATAAAAAAAAAAATATTTATCACTTCAGTGATAATAAAGTCAATAAAAAAATTTTTTTAACCAAAAAAAAGTTCTTCGAAAACGATTTATTTTGCAAAAAAAAAAAAAAATATTTATCACTTCAGTGATGTTTTTTTGGAGTGCGCAATTAATTTTCATGCTCATTTCAATGAATTTGATTTATCAAAGGAAAATCCTCCTGGTCGAGTGCCAAATATAATTTTAACTGGAATTTTGCACACTGAAAATATATAGATTTTATAATTTTAATTCCCTGTGAAAATTTTACTTTTCATATTCAATACGCATTGAACGTTTGAAAAATATTTTTCCTTAAATTGAATTTTTATTTTATTTTTTTCTTTGCCGAATAAAAATGAAATGGTATGTGAAATTTTGTGTTTAAGGATTAAATTCCAGGAATAGATAGATTCGAGGATACTAGTGGTATTGATATTGAATTCAATAAACTGTGGTTAAATTTATCGATTTTGTGGTTCAAGTAAAGCGATGGACTTTGACGTGCACTTGCAAGTCAGGTGACAGCGCCTCTTTAAGTTTTCTCGTGAAATAGTTTCAAGTTTTGCCCAAGTTACTCCTTGGTAAATAAAATTTTCCATAAATAGGAAAACTTTAATATAAAAAGGTGAAAATAAAAAAAATTAATTATAAATTATAATACATTGGGAAATTTTTTTTTTAATACTTTCTTTGAAGGAAAGATTTTTATTTTCTTTCTATTTTTTTACTTTCTTTCTATTTTTTTACTTTCTTTCTATTTTTTTACTTTCTTTAAAATTAAACACTTTAAGATTCTAAAGTCCTGAAGTTTTAATCCAAGTTGTAAAACTTTTTTTCCAAGAGGAAAATTAAAGCGGTAATGAAAAAAAAGCAAAATTTTATTATCTCTTTGGGGCAACATTTCTTTTTAACATATATTATTTACTCCGCAGGTAAATTTTTTGTCTACAGGCACAAACTATTTATTGCTTTTTTTATTTTGAATTTTGTAATCTAAATTATTTTCCTTTCATAAATATTTCTGAATTTCATCAGCAATTCAGCTTCCATAATTACTACGGCAATTGAATTAACATTTTCCAGTTGAAGTGAAAATATTTTTCAGAGTAATGAAAACGACCTTCAAGCTTGGCAAGCCATGAAGAAAAAGCACACACACACACACAGAACGTGGTGGAAAATGAAAAAGAGAGAGAAAAAAAGAGAGAGATAGAAATGTAAGAAAATGAAGAAGAGAAGGGAAAATGAGGAAAATAAGAAATAAATGAAAAGAAAAAGAAGGAGAGAAAAAGCCATCTTGCTCGAACGATCTTTTTGAAAGCGCGCGCCCCCAACCATGGCAGAGAAAAGGGGGTTGCAATTGGAGCGAAGGGACGAAAAGCGAGGGAGAGAATACTTCGGGGTGGTTTTTCTGACGTCAACTACCCTCGGCGACTCCACCCGCTTCACCCTCGCTCGCAAGGGGGTTGAAAGGGGAGAATTGAGAGCCGAAATAAAATGGCCGATGGCTCGCCTAATGCCTAAAATATACACAGCAGAAATTGGGCTCCTTAAAGAACAGAACAAGGAAAATTGTTGGCTGTCTTGATGGGATCTTTCAGGAAAATTCTCGCTTTGTCTCTCACTCTCTCTCTCTCTCTCTCTCTCTCTCTCTCTCTCTGTTTCAGCGATGAGGGTTGAGAAAAAATATTTACTTAGCGCTCCACTGGGCCAAGTGAACTCCGGGATCATCTCGTCATCTTACAACTAATTCCGAATTTTCCAATTCGATAATTTTCTTTATTTATTTATTTTCCGACGAAATTGAAATTGGTCCGAACCTTTATCTATTTTCCCCTTTAGTAACTAGGCCCTATTTTGGCAATGCAGCTAAATTCTAAACTGTTTTT
This sequence comes from Leptopilina clavipes, assembly GCA_001855655.1. Classification (NCBI taxonomy): domain Eukaryota; kingdom Metazoa; phylum Arthropoda; class Insecta; order Hymenoptera; family Figitidae; genus Leptopilina; species Leptopilina clavipes. The sequence continues at coordinate 4,914 of JUFY01017253.1, read as the reverse complement.
TTGATGCAAAGGTCCTAAGCTAGGTCCTAAGCTAGGTCCTAGCTAGGTCCTAATTAGAACCTAAAGGGCCTAGTAAAGCCAATTTAAACTAAATAATTTTAAAAATACTTAAATTAATTATGGAATGTATTTTTCACTTTTTGGAATTTGTTATACAACTGTCAGATTTTCCTTCAAATTGTTAACCCACAAATGAAAATATCTGCCACTCGGGGGAATCGAACTCGCGACCTAACACACTGTAGACCTGTACGCTAACCACTGTCCCACAAGAACATAAGAATTCAAATACTAAATTTCTTTTATAAAAAATAATTTTCAACTGAGAAAAATTCAAGTTTATTAATTAGAGCATTAAAATAAAGTAAAGTTAATATTTGAACATTAAACAAATTATTATTGTTATTTATTATAATTATTTACATAGCGCACAAGAAAATGTATGTTTTTCGCAATTTTGCAATTTATGAAATTTAATCACAGATAAAAATGAATATAACAATAATAATTATAATTATAATAATTATTATAATATAACAATAATTATTTGTTTAAATAATTAAACTGACTATTTTAGGTAGGACGAAGTTAGGACCAAACTATTATTCGTTTCTTCAAGTTAGAAACAATTTGACGTAACATTGAATGTTTAACTTTCTTAAAACGACTTTAAAATTTTCGTATTTTTTCAAAAGTTGTTAATTTGGAAATTTCAGGTCAAAAATCGGTCAATTGTTGTGTTTTGATTGCCAAGGTAGGACCATTTAAGGCCTGATTAATTTTTATGATTAAATTTCATAAATTTTTTTCTATTTGGAAGTGTAATTGATAAATAAAGGGTAAATATTTTTCTACGAAGTAAAAATATATAAAAAAAGTGAATTCTGCCAGTTTGGGAATTATTTTTTCTTGGTTTTGGATTATCAATTGTGTAATGGTTTACAGGATTTTTGATAATTAGATGAAGCTTGGAGGAAAATGTGCAAATTAGTATATACTTAAATGGCTTGGATAAATATTACGTTTTGTCATGTTGGTAACATCTAAAACTTTGACTAGAACCTATTGGCTTAGAAACTTTCGTGACTCACTTTGAGAAATCCTTTTTCCAAGTAAATAGCATGAACCAGCAGTGCTACTAACCGAATTTGGAATTAGAGACGCAACACGAAAGTTAGTCAATGCGGCTGAAGAGATTCTAAATTGAATTTTCGTCTGCCACCACTACAGCAAATACGGCAAATATTATTGCAATATTAAGAGCATTGTGGTCAAGAGAAAAGCAGACAATAGTCGTCAACATTTTCTCCAAAAGGGAAAAATTTCATTCTTACCAGCACAATCTTTTTTTCTATTTTATCAACGCAGGAAAAAAACAAGAAGAAAGGAAGTTTAGAAATGAAACAAAAAAGGAATAAATAATATGTCTTCAAGTTTTATAACTCGCGGGAGATTTTTCCCTTTTATCTCTTTTGCGATGTAACAGTGCGCTTATTTGCGCTTGATAACGTTCCACTTTGAACGACAAGCAAAAGAGCGCGAAGAAACCGCCGTGAAAGAAGAAACGAGAAGAAGGATCTTCCCCATTTGCCCTCGGAACAATCTCGAGCGGACGATTCGTTAGGGAAGTTTTTCTCTTTTCGAAATAAAGGCAATTAAAGTTTAAGGCGCCGTTCTCCAAGGAGATGATGGCGAGTGAGGGGTGAAGGGTATAAAGGCGGTTAGTCGGAAGAAGAAGAAGAAGAAGAAGAAAAAGTGAAGGGGTGTGAGGGAGAAGAAAAGGGGGTAGCGGGCGAACCAAGGGGGGAAGGGGGAGTTTGAAGCCAGGATTCAGGGCAAGGTGGCGGCGAGAATTCTCTCTCTCTCTCTCTCTCACACACACAGGGGGTTGAGGGGGTGTGCTGGTTTTTGTCATTTGAAATATGCCAAGGGGCTGCACGAGGCGAGGAATGATAAAATGGCGCCGCAGACAAAGGGGCGATTTTTCCTCGCCAGCTTCTCTTTTGTTTCCTTCCTGTAATGAAAGCTCGTCCCTTAGAACCACCACCACCCACCCTCTCCACCCACCCCCCCCTTTTGAAGAAAACCTGGGAAGACGATCAGGAAAGACGCGGGGCTCGTGTCTTTAATGCCGCGTCTTTTCGAGGGATCTTATCCACACCGACCCCCCCCCCCTTTTTTTTTCTTTTTTTTCCCAGCACCAGCCACCTCCAGTACTCTGACCCCTATATATAGAGCCGTATCTTTTATCGGTCGTCTTGTTGGAAAAATAAGAGGAAAAGAAGTAAAAAAAAAAGTCCCGATGTCGATAGAGCGACCCGGGTTCGTTCCATAATACAAATGCGACGATAAAACGAAACGTTCATTTGCGCGATTTGTATTCGTTACAGGAATAAAAATTATCGTCCGGGGAAAATAAACTAAATGAAGCGAAAAGAAGGGGGAAAATTATTTTTTTCCTACGTTTTTTATTTCTATATTTTAGTCATCAATATTTATTGTCTATTGTGCTAGTACACTGGAAAAAAATTTATTTGATTCAAATAATGAAATACTTGTCTATTATCAAATAAATATTTACTTGAACCGAATAATTTTTGTTTCAATCAAATAAACAGTAATTGAATCTATAATTTCTGTATTTTTTGAGTCAAATACCATTTAATTGAGTCAAATAAACTGTAATTGAATCAATAATTTCTGTATTTGAGTCAAATACCATTTAATTGAGTCAAATACCATTTAATTGAGTCAAATAAAATTTATTTGATACAAATAAATATTTATTTGATAATAGTCAAATAAACCATTATTTGAATGAAATAAATTTTTTTTTTCAGTGTATTGCGTAAATGTGGGTGAAAAAACTCCATGTGACATTGATGAGATATAAGAAAATACTGCGGGGAAATATTTTACAGTATTTTTTTCTGTTTTATCTACTTTGTTAATTTCTGAATCTGAATTAGTTAAAAATAACTATTTGGTAATTTTTTCTATTTTACTAATTTTCATACTCTCGAAATCTGAATTAGTTAAAAATAACTATTTGGAAATTTTTTCCATTTTATTAATTTTCATACTCTCGAAATCTGAATTAGTTAAAAATAACTATTTGTTAATTTTTTCTATTTTGTTAATTTTCATACTCTCGAAATCTGAATTAGTTAAAAATCACAATTAATATTTATTTATTTCTATTTAATTTTCATATACTCTCGAAATCTGAATTAGTTAAAAATAACAATTAGCATTTTTTCTATTTTATTAATTTTTTTATCTAAATCCGAACTAGTAAAAAATAGCAAATTGTTACTAAATTTTTGTCTGACTTTCTATTTTATCAATCTAGTAGAAAAAATAAATAATTTTCACTGAAAAAAATATAACACAAAAAATGACAAATTTGACTATATATAAATATAATTGAATTAGTTACAAGAAATATGTTTCTCACCTAAATGTGAATTTAGCAAATAATTAGTTATTTTTAACTAAATGATTACTAGAAATATTAATATTTAAATCAGTAATTATCTTTTTTCTATATCGAATTGATTATTTTAAATTTATAATTAAAATTTAAGAGAGAATTATCAAATTAAAAATTAAAAAATTTTTAATTTTTAAATTTTTCATAGAGAAATGCAAAATAGAAAGAGATGAAGAGAATTTTTTGAATTCGACTTCGAAACAAAAGAACGCAGAACGAGTGATTTGCCCTATCGTTTGGGGGAGAAGGAGGGGGGTGCAAGGGCTGCTGCTGATGATGGCAAAAGGGTACCACCAAAAGGAAGGACGGCAATCTTCGAAGGGGCTGTATTTTAAGATTCACCCTCGGCTATCTCGCATCTTATCGAGAAGGGATGGATGGATTTTTCCACAGGGGATCGGTCCTATTCCTTTCCAAAGCAACAATTTTAAAGTCCTCACACAAAAGACTTCTTAAAACTGCTTAAAATACGAATACGAAATAAATATTTTCTCTACTTAAAAAAAGAAAAGTGAAAGTAAAATCGAATCATTAAATTCATAAATTATTTATTACCTACTTTTTCTTATTATTACAATTATAAACGTGAATTTACATTTCTTGTATAAATACTAATAATGGAGATGGAGAGATATGTTTATAACAAGAGAATAATTTTCTATATATTCTTTTTTTCTTCGCTTGAAATGCAAGTTGAGAGAGGAGAAAAACGCAATCTCTCGTTGATTTTTATTTGCCTTTAGAAACCGGTTCTCTTTTTCATTATCCGTAGAGAATGAAAGCGTATAAAGAGAATACTCGACGTGACTCGATCTTGGGTTACCAGCCGTATGAAACGTTTAAATGCTCTTCAGGCTACTTCTATATACAGCGTCCCACTCGAAAATACTCCAAGTCGACTTGAAATCAAATTGAGAATTCGGAAGGTGACGAATCTTATGTTATCCATTTTTTTTATTTCACACATATCAAATGCATAATTAGTTACATAATTGCTTGTACAATGATGCATTATTAATATTGTACAATGTAAATTTATAACCCAAATTAATATATTTATATTCTTTACTTAAAACATCAGATTTATTTATTCTTTTTTTATTTTCTTCTTTCACTTTTTCAGTTTTTAGTCTAGGAAAAATTGCGTTTACCTTTTAGACTTGTCTCTATTTTCGAAGAATTCCTCGGAAATTTATAAATATTATTATTTTTTTTATTATTTTTTTATTTCTTTTTATTTCTTTTTATTTCTTTTTATTACTATTTTTATTATTTACTTATTTTTATATTTTTAAATTCCTTTCTTCTTTTTTCGCCTAAGGTTCCATATTTACTAAATTCGAACCTTTTTATTACAGTATCAAATAAACCTGGGTCAACATATTGCCACTGCCAGCTGTCCGATGATTAGTGACGCTCAC